>PNEQ01064560.1:31485-62819 GCA_003012365.1 Medauroidea extradentata | reverse complement strand
ACTACTACTACCACCACTACTACCACAACCACTACTACCACCACCACTACTACCACTACCACTACTACCGCCACCACTACTGCCACCACTACTACCACTAATACTACCACCACTACTACCACCACTACCAGCACTACTACAACTACTACTACTTCTAATTATTATAATTTTATAAAAATAATGATTATGCTATAATAATTATACAACTGTTTGCAAGAGAAATCTAGTGAAATTTGTACTTAGTGCATTCTCTTACACTTAGCCACAATAATTACATTCCACTAACTTTGAATTACAATAAATATATTACTACATTAACCTTTAATTAATCAATGACTATCTGACATTAGGTTGCATAATTATTTTTTTTTTTTTTGGAAATTGTTTAACCCTAATTTCTGAAGAAAATAAAGTAACCTCAAAACGGGAACCAATTCATACTAGTACTCATTTACACGTTCACCAATTCAAGCTGAATATTAATGGAGAAGTGGCATTAAGTTATTTAATCCGTAATAAAAATACATAAGCGCACATACAATTTCAAGTATTCGTACAGTCTCATAAGTAATGGCAGAAAGTCAAATAACTATTACAGTTTTTAAAATTGTAATATTTATAATTTATGCTAATTTGATAAATATTTTGGCCGTTTAACTACTTTCTGTAATTAAATGACATAAACGATTTACAAAAATTATTTTTTTAATGATTTTACCCTAAATAATTTACTTGAAGAAAAAACGAGGAATACCTTACAGATTACCACTCATGTACTTGTTAATTATATAAAGTTATTTACAATTAAGTAAAATAACATTTAGTCAAGGAAAATACTCGCTCGTGTAACAGAAAAGAACATCGGCAGACATACGATTTCACAAACATCTACATTTACACTCGAATACATCTGTAAGTATAGCTATAGTAAAAATGATCATATTACCTATAGTATTTAAAAAGCATGATCAGGTTTTTGTACAGGTCCACTATACTGCAAACTTAGCCTGCACATTATAACAGAAAATGGATGTGTGAAGAGGGCGAACTATTTATTATTTAAGGGCGCGGTTCACCTCAGTTTTCAACTTTTTTTTTATTTTATGTCTGTACCCGCTATTTTTTCTTATTTTAGACATAAATTGTGATTGAAAATTCCTCTTAGAAAATTTGCGTACCTCTCATAGTTTTTTCGTAAAGAGTTGTAGACATCAAAATGTGTACTTTACGGTTTTATGCACGCCACTAAAACCATCTGACATACAAAACCGAAAAAATTCTCAGTTTTTGAAAACTATGATTTGACATTTATAAAAATAATAAAATACTTTGTATTTAATAAAAAATTTAAAAATTTTTAAAAAATGTTTAAAAATAAAACATATATTTATATTTTGATTTATATATTTCAAATCACAGCCGACAACATTGTTATATATTGTGAATTTTTTCGGTTTGGTATTTCAGTTGGTTTTAGTGGCGTACATAAAACCGTAAAGTGTGAATTTTGAAGTTTACGTCTCATTATGCAAAAACTATGAGAGATACACAAATTTTCTAAGAAGAAAATTTGATCACAATTTATGTCTAAAATAAGAACAAAAATATCTGGCACAAACATTAAAATAAAAAAGACGTTGAAAACTGAAGTGAATCGCGCCCTTATGGGCCTGTTACTCTATACTACGCACGATGAACAAATATCAGTCAGAATGAGTCAAATCGTTCAAAATGATCATTGCTCACGTACACATGCGCCAATGTGAATCGATAGATTGTAATAATTTATTTTTGTAATCATATATACATTCGTTCACTAACTACTAGCTACTGGAAGAGTGCACAAACGTACGTATTTCGGTCGCCATTACCAGTGAATGAAAAATGGATGTAAATGCAAGGGTGGTAGCAGCGACGCTTGAACGGGGGGGCGATACTCTACGAATGTAGGTTTGCCAACATTACAAATTTGTCAACGTAATTAAACTAAATTAACGAGATTGCACGCCAGGTACCCTTCCCCAAGAGTGTACATGCAAGTGACGAATAGAAGCCATTAAAGAGCGTTTAATCTCTCGGTTGACGTATTGTTTTACCCCTCAACTTCACATCCCCTTATAAACGCACACGTCAAATATGCTGCCACCCTTTCATATTCCACCCTCGCAAGTGTAAAGGGAGTCTATAGACGGTTTAAAAAATAGCTCCCCCTGCCATGTATTATACTTCCGTCAGTGCTAAAGCAATTTCCTTACTTGCGTAAAATTTAATAAATTAAATAGCATTAAATATACAAAAAAATATAAGTAAAGTATTATTTGGTTACATTGTATTCTAGGTTACTCACTATTAAATAAGCTACTTCTAAAGGAAATATATTTCTCCACTTATCTCCGTATATTTTGGTCAGTTTCTAACTAAATAATTTTATCGTAATAATTACGTAGTGTATAATTTGCAATGTTATTAGAAGATAACGTCCCGAGTCACTATTTATGTATAATGTTTGTGAGGAATTTTTAACTGAACGAGCGTGAAGGTAAACAAAATCAATAAAAATAATAGCCGTATGTTTTTTGTTTTTTTTCGGTGGATGCGTAGCAAATCTAAGTGTGCAGTCCGTAAAACACGAATTATTTGGTAATTATAGATTTTCAAAAAATTGTATATTCAACCAGTTTATTAATATCACTTTAGAACTGTCGTTCTTAAATAAGAAAATGTGGACAATTCCAATTGGCGATTCGCTGCTAACTGTACGAAAAATTAGCAAACTTTCTTTATATTGTACGTGCCGTCATGTAAGTGATTTTTTTTCCAAATGTTATTTTAAAAGGTGCTCGTTGGAGTGAAAAGATTTTTTATTTAACCATAAAAGGCAATATTTTGCTGTTTGATTCAGGTTAGGGTTACATTTCATCAGAAAAGAGGGGGGGGGGGAAGATATGCTAAATTTTATGTATCTTTTTTTTCTGCAAAAACTTCTGATTTAAATTTTTTGATCAACGTGGCAATGCTGAGGCATAGTAGATAATTTGTGATGAATTTTGGAGATAGTAATAATTGTGGCATACGTTCATCTTATATTGGACACGTAATCAATCTTGAAAATTAACCTATAATTCTCTTGTAATGATAGTGCATGACAAATTAATGAAATACAATAATCCGTTATCATTTATGTCAAGTAATTTATCAAGAATATATACAATTCTTTGTCAAATAGAAAATTTTGATAATGCAATTTGAATAAATGTTATGGCCCTGAAACCGAAAATACAAGAAAATTATCTACACTCCCCATTAAGGTTATCAAATTTCCGGTAGTGTCACAAAGGTGTCATAAGATATTTTGTCTCCCTCCTTCCGGAATCTTTGTGTAACCTATCTATATCTATAAATGTTTCTTACAAACTCTCCCGCTCTTAAGTCACGTTGTAGATAGACATGCATATTTACTCTTAAGGATACGACTGTGACAAGAGGCCATTACATGGATGACTTAAGACAGGCCTTGTCTTCATGTGCATGTGTTACTCATGGTACAACAACCAAGGTACGTCTAAAGTCACAGACAAGAAAATAGTTACTGTACCCATAAGTCGGTTGCATCGTCTAATATCTGGAACCTTCATACCTTAATGTGAGCCACAGTGCACTTGTCCCGCACAATAACTTTCGGTTTTCTAAGCATATAAACAATTTCTCATTGCTAAGAGGTGTTAAAGTGCAGAATCAGAATAATTCATGTTGTATGGTAATATGGAAAGCTGTGTGAATATTTATACCAATAAAGGTAGTAAGGGAAGAGGACTTTACGTCTCGTAGACAACGAGGTCATAAGAGACGGTTACACACATTCACACTATGTCAGGAGCTGGGAGAGGAGTCGACCATGGCCTTTGTTAAGGAACCGTCCGAGCATTCGTCTGAAGCAGTTTCGGGAAACCATGTTAAACCGAAATCAGAATGGCCAAAGCCGAGAATCGAACCAGGTCCTTCTTAATGCGAGTTCAACGTTTTACCGTTGCAGCACCTCTGTCAGTCAATCAAGGTAGCAGCGAATCCTGAGGACGCAGCTGCAGCATCGGTACCCTTATCACTGCTGATTTTTGCAAGCAAGAGTTTTAATTTTTTCCATTCCCACCATGAGCATCAAGGAAGAACTGTCTAGAATAAGAACTACCACTACTTAAGATTTCATCTTAGATTTATTTTTGTTGATGACTTAACTATTAGGTATTATCTGCTATAACTTCGGGCAGATGAAAAGTATCGTAAGCCAGTTCACTTAAATATTGATGACTGCCGATAACACTGATACTTACTGTCGATATGGTGATTGGAGTCCGAAGTGAAGAAGTGTTATATTTTCTGATATTAATATGACAATGCTTTTAAGAAGAACAAGGCATTGATTGTAGATAAGAATCAGATCGAAAATTCCACTTTCTTATGTCACTTTTGTCCTAACATTTTCTAAAAAACCGTTAAGCAAGTATCTTTACCATTAAATAATTTCGTTAACAGGAAACGATCATGAAAACATTCTGTCATACATGTCGCGGATTTTATGATTAAATGAAGCGAAATAATCGTCAGTCAGTCCCAGTGAGCATCGTCTCCCATCGATCAAAGTGCTTTGCTAGCTGGAAATATTGGTGGAGCTAACCCCCGCAACAGCTATTAAAGCAGTAAATGAGGTTGATCCACGGGTCTAATATAAGATAATACGTAGGTAGTAGCATACTGCATTGCCGTGATGAAATGCATGCAATGTACCCAAACCTCGATCTTTCTTGATTATGAAATAACATTGCATGATAATACATGGTTTCTTCCTGCAAAACTGGTTAAATATCCAAACCAAATAAACTTAAACTTCATAATATAATCGATTTTCCGTGAACTCGTCAACTTAACAAAGTACATAAAAAGCCATAGGTTTTTTCGGGGTATTACTAAATCTACCGATGGAATAGTTATCTACAAAATAAACTCCACTGGTTTTCGAGATGAATAGCAACTTGCTTAAAGGAGAAAACTTCTTGTGAATAGGAACATAAAAATACCCCAAATCCCTTTCGGAGCTGATAATGAATCGTCTTGTCTCGCATTTCGTTACATCGTCAAAATCTTCAACGGTAAATGCTGCTAGTCAGGATTTTATTGCAATGCTTGCAGATGTATTTTATTCATTTCCATGAATCGCAGTACACAACATTTATATGGGACTTGAAAGTTCTGACTAAGGCAATTTTGCATCAAACTTCTACCATTGCTAATATCAACTCTTTTAGTTTCTAAAATTATTCATCTTTCTGCCAGGGAGACAGTCTGTTACACAGACAATAGCCATCCTCCCCTATACAAGATTTCTATTTTGAAAAATCTTCGCGTTTTTCACGCGGAAGCCGTGACACACATGTGTCGAAATTATATTGTAAGATCTACACCATGTTAGGTGAATTTGTCTTGAAGATTTCATGTAGAGTGCTGGGCGGTAGTAGGGATACGGTTGTCGGGCACACACAATTATGTCTATAGAATCCGGTATTTTTTTATAATTACAAATTAGTGTGAACGTGAGGGTGGTACACGTATTTCCCATTACATGGTATACGCGTGACACTTTTATCCCGAAGTATAAAGCTTTTCGTAAGGAGTTTAATTGTATGAGTTATTTATTTTTACTAAGTCATGTCTGTCGGGAGAATCGTGGCCAACTCTCATAAGCTATACTCTTTATGGCAATTTTACTTTTAAGTTCATGTAGTTAACAAACCGGGCAGCGTAAGATTATGCGCATAAGTCATGTCTTGAGTCCGCTCATGCATGTAGCGGGGTCCACCAGTGAAAGACGATAGCAGCCCAACCATTTTGTCGACCTCGGTTAACTGTCGGTCAGTCCTTGTCATGGTGTCCTTAAGGGAGATCTGTACTTACCATGTTTGAATAATTGAACATTTGCATTTAATTTGGCCTTATACACATTCTCTACAAGGTTCTATCTTTCAACAATGCAGAGTGAATAGTGTCTTACATTGTATACAGTTTGCCTTCATTGATTATACTGCTTATTCTATACTAATCATACGACCAACCGCAGAAAAAAATGTTTTACTTCTTTCGGAAGGTTACTAGTCAAATCTAAGAGAGTAGCTGAAGGTACGATAGTTTGGTAACGCTTAAGAAGATATTTGTGTTATATGTCAAACGGGAAATTTTAATCAATCTCATTGAATGGAAATTACAGCTAAAATAAAAGAATTCCAAGGAGGCTTATACTGACCCCCTTAAGAAGATACTCCTCGCTTTCAGCATTATTTTTCTGATTTTATGTGTCCAACAAAGTCTCCCGTCTCAGTTTTTCCATTTATATCAACTATACGTTGATTAAGAGGACTGCGAAACAACAATAGAAATCATTCTTCACGATCACGCTTAAATATCTTATAGCTAAACAATCCTAACCAAACATGGTCGTATTGAGAGGATTAATCGCTGAGGTGAATTGATATAGTAGCCGTTTTCCATACGAAAGAACATCAACGGAAATTTTAGAACGATATAGAACCAGTGTTTCTCACTGATTCATAACAATCTATTATTGCGTCTGCTGTAGAGAACATGGCGTTGTACAAAATTTGGTCCAACAGAAGAACTGTATATTAACTAAACTCAGAACATTATGACGACCACTCTTGTTTCCAGATGACGGTTTATCAGCAAAAATCAATACTTGCACATCTTTCAAACCTTTAAGAAATGAATAAATGGAAGCCTTGAAATCCAAAATGTAACTATTATATTCCCGCAGCAAGTTTTGAAATTGCCTGACCAATAGCTTAATGCCAGGGTACATTCCTCAACGAATTTACATTGTTAGTCACGAACACAATGTATATGAAGAAATTAAGGCTGTTCTTTTAAAGTCCAACATTAAACATCCCAATGCTATTGTGCGCCTTCTCTGCACAATGCATGTTAACATGAAACGGCACTCATTCACCTCTCTTGCTCCAGAATACACCTTTTGAAAGCATCCTTTGTATCTGAAATCAGAACTAAGAAAATGCTCTGCTGTAGTTTGCTGAGGAGTTATGAGGCTATGTACGAGTTCAGGAACGGGTTGGAAAGTACTGAGCTAGGTTTTACCACCACTGTAGCACACCACTTGATTTCAATCCTGCTTTTTTTCAAATAATTGCACTAGGAGCAGGAGAACGTAGATCCAATATTTACAATTTTATCTTTTGAAGAGTCGATAGAAGTTTACACGCAAAACGAAAATAATAGCTCAAAAGTAAAGGGACTTATTTTCATTTTCAATTACTTTAATTACACTCAGAGAAAGAATTGTTTCATTTTACTAAATACATTTGCTTGGGTGATGTTTGCTTCAGCCAAACAATATTTTGTTGGTAAGACTAAGATTGGAGCCCTCCAAAGAAATTGTTATAAAACAAATATTTTAGTAGGTTTTACATATTATTTATCGTGTTGGGTGGCTGTAGCCAGAGGTAGGCATTTTATAATGAAACTAGTTAAGTGGTTAAGTTAAGGGCGGGGGTTACGGTTAAATGATATACTATGTAATATAATTATGTGGCTTTACTCTACACTATTTACTTACAAATACTACACGGTTGTACTACATAAATTTAGGCTGGAGGGTAGCGGCTGTTTAACTATTTATGTTGTCTACTCTATGATGGGTGACCCTTTGGACACCTTAGACCTCACCGTTAGCATGATGCCGGAGACTGATGATGATGATGTCGGCTATAGACAGACGGCGGCACGTCGTGGGTCTCGACCCAGGACCATTCTGGCGAGGTGGTGACGGCTATGGAAGGCTTGAAGGAGACAGACCCCTATTCCCCCGATACACTACATTATATTGTCACACTTCAGTGCCGGTGGGGAGAATCGCTGAGGCCCTTGTCTTGTGCAACCCCTGACCTGATTGCACTGCCGCCGTCGCTAGCCCGTCCTCCAGGCGAGGCTCTTGGTATACATAACCAAATGTAATTATTTCACTCAACCGAATTATTCATTTAAATGCGCTTTGTTTGTGCCAAACGTATATTTGGTTACTTCAGGACGTCAAATAAATATTTGTGTAAACAAACAACTTGTTACAAATTGTCAACAGAATAAAATTGTTAGTTATGAGTGATGTGCTTTGAACCAACAATTTCTTTCGATGGACTAAATGATTTTGTTGGCGAAATTAAATCCATTTGGTTGACTTGCGGAAGATGGCAGTCTGGCGTGCGTGAGCGACAAGATGGCGAACACTGTATACCTCAACTTTCAAAATACAAGCTTGTGCGACAAGTAGGACGTCTAAACTGTTAAACAGCATAATTCAAGTATCTTAATTTTAGCTATAACCATTTCAAAGTGGTCAATTCGATCGATCACAAAAGAAAATGCTATAAACTTGAAAAACACCGCAGCTGAACATCTCGTTCTTTGTGCTGCGGTGCACGGCAGTAATTTGGTAATATTATTTGACGTCGTTTACCTTTTCGTAGAGGGAAAACAAACTTATTTGAAAATAAAGCAGTACAATCGTAATTTAATATTAGGTCCAACTATTCCTATACAAATAACGGCCCCAATATTACAGAAGCAGTCGTAATTCAGTTGGTTAGGTCATGAACGGAAAAGGGTAAGTGTAGGGATAATGGATCAAATCCCGGCCAGAATATGCTTTTTTTAAGATCTTCAAAATTTAAAAAAAAATTTAAGTTAGTAAAATATAATTTTTTAGTTCTTAAAATATTGTATACACATTTAATATGTCCAACGAAATATTTTTATGACCAACAAAATATTTGGTACTGCTAACAAAATTCAGTTATTTGCCTCAAACAAATCGAGGGAACAAAATAATTTGGTACGATCAAACAAATATTTCGTTGCCCCTCTATAAACAAATGATTTGGTTGATTCAAACAAATTTTGTTTGCACCAACAAAAATTTTTTATCAGTGTATATTCCGCTATTTTAGACACGCGATTTCTAACAAACACTCTATTTACAGCAGGATAACAAACAAAATCATCTAATGAACATTCAATGAACTTTCAGGTGGTTAGAATTATACTAGCAGCTGTTCTTTTGACTTCTGGGTGGCTTAAGGTATATTTTGAAGCACCTTCCTTTAGTTATTTCTGTCGAAACTGTGCTTTTTTTCCTGCATTTTTCATATTAATTTAAACTGCTTTAAAGGATGAAGAAATTTATCTTAATTTAATAACTTGTGATGTAATTAGATTGACACTGTGATACCGCGGTGAGGATATTAAGTGATTGTTGTCAGGACTAATTGATTAAATTTTATTACTATTTATTGTTTGAACTAAAGGAACTAAAACATCGAAGTGCACCTTATTGAAATTCCTAGTAATCTAAGTTTTTTAATTCAGTGTAGTGCTTCTTCATATTATGCAATAAGGAACATTCTTGGTATACCTTGAACTCATTAGGATATATCGCTCACGATGTTATCTATAAACTTCAAGCGTAGACATTTTGAGCCACTCTTATTTTGAGTATCGAAAAAAGCTCCTTGCGCGTCTTGAGTAAAGCATTAGAACATTACCAAATGGTTGGATACAGGCCGGACAATACCATTTATAATTAAAAAAAAAAAAAACATTGTGTCGTCGTGCTGCAGATAGGACAAGGAAGATAGGTGACACGCCTCATCTCCATACATAGTTATAATTTTTAAGGAAAATTAAATACAATGATACAAATATTATTAAAATTGACTAAAGAGAGTAAATGGTTAATATTAAATGCTTCAATAAAATAGAATGGAAATTAATAAGAATAACCATTGCAATCTAATAAAAATTTCTAATAAGTGAAAAATGTAATAAATTGTAAAGAAAAAGCAAATACTAATTATTTTTTAATTTAAAACAGCTATACATTTTATGGATAACGTATCAACTTGTATGTTTGAGACATTCGTTTGTTTAAAAGAAAAGTTTTAACAGACTTACGTTAATTTTAAACTTGCCTGAGGATACTATTAATCTCGAATTGTCAGTAACTAAGTTTGTATTACTATTCAACAGCATTCTTACTGTTTTTGTTACTCAATAAGGATTATAGTTTACTGAAATAAATATACGAGAAAATGATACGAAAACATTTATCTCGTAGACAATGAGTTTTCTGTGCTAATTACTCAAATTCATAATTTTGACGTAATTTCTAATATTCTATATTTATGTATTCTACAACCGTTCCTTCGTTGTTTGGTAAATATAAGGTATTTAACAGGCAATTTTAAAATGCGTAAATAGTGTACATTAAAAAAATTCCTATACTTTTTATATATATATATATTTTAGGAGGTTATGTTTTTGATAACCGTTCTATGTTAATTTTGGGTAGTACAAGGAAAGGGGAACATACCTACGAAATTTAGAGTGCATACATTTGTAGTTACAAGACTAGTGCGTTTTCTTTTTGCCAGCCTTTTCTACTACCTATGTTTTAACGACCCTTATTAGTCGATGTTTAGATAGTAGCGTGCAGGGTTTATAGTTGAGAATGGGTACTTACGTAGTGAAACATGCGGAGATTCTAGCCTGTCAGACTTACTGTTTATAAAAATGGGTAATTTCTCCTCGGGATTTAATTTTTTTTTCAATCCCGTTGCTACTAGATGTTTTTGCAACAGAAGGTAAATAAGTTACATACTAAATTTCAAGTCTACAGTCCTGTGAATTTGTAATGAACATGTCAGTCTACTTCTAGTAGGGAAAATTAATAAGATGTTTATAACTAGTATTTCATAGTAACATAAATAATTTATTTTTATTTGTTCAGTTTTTACAATGAAGAAAATGTAAATGATTTTCCAGTACAGTAATTACTTTCAGTCCAGAAATAACGCATCGGCGCCTGTCACGGCAGCTGCGCACATTCTCACAGTCTTTTAATACTTTTTATTTATTTTTCATGCGGAAATAATTTTTTTCTGTCCGCGGAAACGGCAAGCGAACATGTGGTATCAGTTTGATACGAGAGGCTCGCAGATTCTCATCCCACTAGCCTCCAGCGGTTCACCCGCCTACGTTGATTAGCCTCGCACAAGGGCTGCAAGTACGCCGAGTATTCTCATCCGCGGCCGGCCAAAAGGGAGTCCATTACCCATCGAGCCGGCCATGAACACTGCGAGTATGATTTTTATAACGAAGTTTCCCTTGTGAAGCCGGAGGCGAATAAAGCAACAAAAGCTCCTCTCTTTGCCCACACATCCCTCCTTCACACAACCAACACTCACTGTTTTTTTTTGTAACCGGGGGTTATTTATTTCGCATGAAACAAGCCGGGGGAAAACGAGTTCTGAAAAGTCATTTATCAAGCGAAACTGTTGCTTGTGTCGCTAATGTTAGTGTATTAATGGAATTGTGTGCCCTGATGGGCCGGTCGGAAGGCGGACGCGTCGACAAAAGGCCGAGTTCGTGCAAGAACGTGACATGTGCATGGAATCGGTAACTAAGCACTCGCATCATTCCGCAAGGGATTGCGACCTTGTCTTGAATATGTCAGGGCAAAAACTCTTGCATCTCAGAGCGCCACACTCATCGAGCATAAACACACTAAGAATGTCTTGCGGTTATTACGAAGCATGTAGTAATTTTATACTTAATATTTACATGAAATATAAAAAAAATTGTGCAAAGTAATCTTCGTATTTAGTTACGCAAAGTACAAAGTTACATTCCTGCGTTAACACGAGAGATTATGTAAGTATGTTGTTTAGGGAACAATGCTAATTTTTAGCAGTAATTATGCTTACTTGAACTTTAGGAGGGCTAAGGTACTACATTTGCTTTTTAATTCGGTATCCTGACGAACGATTCTTAGTATTGCACTTACAGTTTTTCAAATTTTTTGTGTATGTAGCCCATTCTGTAATGTGGAAGGCATCCTTCCGTGAAATACTTGAACCTGTCACGTATTCTCTGTCTGCTACCGATATCGACGGTAAACGTTATGTATAACTGTAGCAATTTCTACCCGGTATAGTCTTCCTTCGATAAAGTCCTGTTAATCTTCTGTGCAATACAATATACAGATTAAAATTATTTTTTAATTTATGTGTACCTTTGATATGAAGGTGACTAAACTATTACCTGAGTGTTAAGAAATATGGACTGACTGCGCGCTGATAGGATTATGGACCGAGTATATCGTGATCCCAAAGGAAATTCAACAAACATTTTTTACCCTTGGCACATTATGTGCGGATGTCGACAAAAATATGTGTTACGAGTGTAGTTGAAAGAAACGTTGAAACGCTATTGTGAATACTTGTAAAAATGAACTTATGAAGATGTATGTTTTCGTCTTATTTGTCGGAAGTTTTGTTTTTGTAAAGACAATAAACGTGTTTCTCTTAGCCACTTTTTGGAATTATTTTTATTATCCTATATGTTACGTCATGAGATGATATAAGCGTTATTTTCCTTTAATTTTTATTTTGTTTTCTGTCATTAATATGGCAATAGAACGGAAAAGCGGAAATAAATATTTTTATCATTTACATATGTTTATTATTTTTGTTATATATATATATATATATATATATATATATATATATATATATTATAGTTCAGTTTCTAATGACAATTTTCTATACATTTTCACATAGCTATAATTTTATATATTTACATTTCAAAAGTTGTTGCCGTAAAAACCAATTGAAAGGAAAGAAAATAAATCTCCTTTTTTTATAACGAATAAACGAGATGGAACGAGTTTTACTGTGTTGTTTGTTACTAAAGAATTACAGTTTATATATTTGAGATCTATTGCGTATAGTTATAGGACACCTGAGGAAATTTACTAAAGAAACTTTTATCAACTGAGTTAATAACTGTTCAAAAATTGAAAGTGAATTGACTTGCTTATTTGTGTATGCCTATAGTACACTAAGATATCAAGTTTAATAAACAAGACCTGGCATACATAGTGTAAAGTTCTTATAATATTATCCGTGAAATATATTACAGAAGGGGCATCCAGTCGGGAGAGTTTCTGAACTCGTAGCAGAGATGCGAGTGTAAAGAGAATGACGGTGGACATAGGTTTTGCGCGCGACTGTCCGGCACAGCGAGCAATCACTGGTCAGCTCTGCGGGTCACTGACGAATATCGGGTTTGGTCCGTGCTTTGCATCCCTAACAAGCGCGTTTCTCTAATCTGAGCGTGACACGGAATATCGAGTGCCCTGTCCTGCCAGGATTTTATTTCCCGCGTCCAGGAGCCGAGATAGACAAAAAAGTCGACGTCTCCACACACGACACGCAGGGTTATGATTTGCATGTCCATGCCCGCTTTATGGAAATGTACTTTTGCGAAGAGGTTTCCGGTCCTAAAGTATGGCTACTGTTTATTTATTTATTTTTTTTTTTAAGAGCGATTATTTCTTTCCTCTTATTTAACTCGATTAATTTTTTATTTACAGGTACTATGTCCTACTAACGTTTTCAAACACGACACTACCTACGCACGTATACAATTTTCTTTAAAAAAAAAGTCCATCCTTTAGTGTATTATCAGGTAATTTACTGTGTGGTCTGAATCTTTGATGGATGGTAACGGCGAGCCCCTTACATTTTGTAGTAATGTTGCCCGTCGTACACTTTTGCGCTGCAGGTTGCCGTCGGATTACCAGAAGCCACGTCAGGAGTCAAACTTAGTAACGTAAAGTAAGACGATATAAATCTTTATTCGAATATATGCTCGTCTACATCAACATTTCAAGCACTCCACGATTATTGTCTGTGCTACCATACAAGGGCGAAACAATTCAATATATATTTTATATTTACGTAACAATTAGTAATTTTTAAATTTTAGTATTTAATGACGTAAACTGAAAATATTGTATTGGAAAACTATTTATGTGCGCATGTGCCTTAACGGGAATCATATATTTTTTTCGATTTCAATACTCATCCTACATAATAAAAAGTAACAGGAAATTTTAACTTTATTATTTAATTAAATTTCCTCTGTACACGAATACGTGCTACAACCTACATTAATATATATATATATATATATATATATATATATATATAGTTAAATATTCAGTTTTTTTTTAATTTTAAATCTTTTGTCTAACAAAAAAAATTTGTTAGCATTGTAATACAATTTTAGGAACGGAAACAACTAAAAGTAATTTTTAATATCGTTATAATTTAGAATAATTCAAAGAAGATTTTTAAAGGTAAGTTTTGTGCATATAACTGGTTTTAACGCTAAAAGTAAATGTAATACTGATACACGGTTTTATTTGTATGTTTTCAATACATAAATACAATACTAAATTCCATAGTTCGCAATCTATCATTTTTGTTATGCGTAATTCACATTAAAGCACAAATTAACGCATATCAATCCAGAAGAAATTTAACATTACTAACTAAAGATAGCATTTAAGCTATGTTGAACACACTGGTGTAACGTTAATACAATATAAGACCTTGTTAATTAAAGTTCCGCGGTTCTTAGTATTAAACTGTTTGAACGTCGTATTTCAGGACCGCTATATTGATTAAAATTATTAAGAACTTTTACTTCTGGTTTGTCTAGTAAATGATTTACAATAACAATTATTTTACACATCTCAAGAAAACGTATATTGAGTACTTTCAAACTTAGAACGATTTTTCTTAATTTTAAAGTAACGCTCCTTTCTATATGTCAGTGATGTAAGAATTTGAATATGAACGTTACGCGCACACTAATCTTTACTGTAACGTGCAATTATTTACTACGCAAGGAGTTGAAATTGGAACAGCTGTGAACTTAAATTATTAACTTTACGTAAAACATTGATTAACTGCACGGGAAAAAGAGATTTGATCTTAGTATTGTAATAAAATAAAATTATTTAGAAATTTTACTTTTTAAATTAAGTATCTTAAAACCCTACTGTAAATAAAGGAATTATTATATTTCTAAATAATAATTCGAAACATTTTTTGTTAATACGAGTTTAAGTTTAACTGGGCATGAATTAAAAGGAACTACAAGTTTCTGATGACAAGTGTATTTTAATGTGATTTTATTAATTTGCTTCTTCTCATGAAATGTTAGGGTTATTCGTAATTTTTCCTTCAGCAAATAACTTGAGAACCAGTCGCTATAAGTTATGTTTATAAATAAAATAAAATAAGAGTTATTTGTTTCTATGATTCTTAATCCAAGTGCAGTCACATTATTCCGTGTTTTTCTTTGTCAACATATTAATTTTCATATGAAATTTTCACATGCACAGTTTATTCACGAAGTTGATGTGTAATATGACCTAACTGTACGTTGTCGAAAGTTTAAGGAAACATATTCCAAGCCAGGTTTGTATTCTTAAAAACAAACCGTCACGTTTAAACAGATATTCTCATTATGTGAGAGAAGAGTACCCATGCTTAATTCATCGTACATTTTTCATACAAGGAAACGTTTGTGTCCAATGTAAAATTAAAAATAAAACAATGTTTTATGCTTTTCATTTAACTGTAATGTATGATATAATTGGGCTGTTTAAATAAAAGTAATAATTTATTCTGACAATTATGACATAAAAAGAAACCGTAATTGTGGTTTTATTTTAAAAGACCAGAATGTTATTGTTGAAGTTATGATTTAATAAATACTTATGCATTGGCCTTAAAACTGTAATATTACGTTTTGCTTAGTTACGGATGGTATGGACTATAGATTATAGTGACTATTGTCACGGCGCAAACTTTTTGAGTGTAGTTGATCCCTGTCGGTGAAAATCGTCAAAGTCAGAGAAGTAAAATAAATAAATGAGTCCTGTATTCCCAAAACCGGCCGTCTCCATCAAAAGTGTTCTGCGAGAAACTGAGAAAAACAGTTTACCCATGACCATGATGTGACACTGAAGATGTTGTATTGCATCAATGTGTTGAAAAATGTAAACAGTCTTACATATGCGACATAGGATGGAGGGCTGCATCGCAGTGAATGGCGGTCACATCGAGCACCTGTTGTGACGAGTAGTTCAGGGTCATAGTTCTCATGGACAGTAGGTATAGTACACCATAACTCGGCAAACAATAACTTTATGTGTTAAATGTCCTTAAAGATGTGAGCACTTTACACTGTATTGTTAACATTAATGTCAAATACTTGTGTGATAAAGTGTCATTTAACAAAGGCCTGTTTTGGAACTCTCCATGTCACTTAGCCACTTTTGGAACCAAATAAGTTGAAAATACCAAGATTATTATTAATGTAAAGAACATAAATGATAGTATATTGTGGTCCATTGTACATTGTTACAGTGGCTATAATGTGTGTAACTAATATATTATGAATGTCCAAAAGTTTGTAGTAAACTGTAAAGATATTAATGTAAAACTCAACTGAATTCTATAACTACTAATCCAATAAGGTAACCTTTGTTAAATGACACTTTATCACACAAGTATTTGACATTAATGTTAACAATACAATGTAAAGTGCTCACATCTTTAAGGACATTTAACACATAAAGTTATTGTTTGCATATGTTATACACTCAGTTTTACCTAGCTCACTAACGAACGATGACTTTGCAGAAACTGCTCTCACTGTGCTCTTTATTTCTCCTTTTTGGTTCGCTTGCATTTGTATGTCTGATTACAAATGCATCCTGTTGTTGCTTATCTCGGTGGCCGTAGAAACATCCGTGGAAGTACTTGACATCCTTCTGGTTAAGTGTTGCACACTGGAAGGCTGGTATGTCGTGCAAACACTTCGGCATTCTTGGTAGGCCTTGGGAAGAATACCTGAAACAATATTAGGTTTTAATTTTACAATAACTTGTCTTAAATTTCTAATATTTTTAATGTAATTTGATAGTAAGTTCACAAGTTAAAATAATTTTTGTATTTTACGAGATCTTCGAACGAACAGCATTATTTTGTGGAACAAAAATAAAACAAGAGACTAATTTTGTTCGAAAAATAAATTCAAGGATAACTATTATTAGTTGGCTAGTAAGGCGGAGGAATGTGTCATAAACAACTTCTGTATCTGCTAGTTATATTATGAGGTTAAAAAGTGACATTAAAGAGATAGGGTAGGTTGATACAAATATTATTCACACGTAACTATTAATAATGAAATATTTTAGAAAATGCAGTGGATTTCAATGCTTTAACAGTTATTTATATCTACATTAATAGATTTCGTGGCTGTACAATAACATAAACAAATGCAGCATTAACGCACTCACCAATCCCTTTTCTCCTTATTTTTCTTCCATCGTTCCGGATTTCTTCTTTTTCTTCCACTACCGTGTTCACATTGTTGTGGGAATTTATCCATTTTAAACACGAAAACTATATTTTACAACCACAATCCATACGAACATCCAAAACAATGACACTATAAATTACGCAGCTATAACTGTTACACAGCTACGACTTTGAGACAATGCGGCAATGGCGCGAATGACATGACCAGTTTGGGAACCAAGTTGTGCATAACACCACATGGCCAGTTTTGGAACTAACATTTTGAAGCACAAGGCCGGTTCTGGAAATAACTACGGGATTGCACGAGTGTTTATTCTATGAATATGTCCGCTTCTGTAACTAACTGATTTTTTATTCAATACGTATCACGAATACATTTAATTTTCTTCAACTATCTCCTTTCTTATTTATTTTATTTTTTTTTTTTTTTTGGAGATGGCCGGTTTTGGAAATAGACGACTCAAATATCGTATATAAGGAGGATACCCAACGGCTCACTGTTAATTTTTTTGTGAACTTTTACAAAGAAAATCTTTGGAAACACAGTTGCCAAAGAAATTCCTTGAAAACCTACAATGATTGCCCTTGTAGTAAAATACAAAGTATGGTTGTAAAATTGCAAGAAATAGCCTTGTAGGTGTACTTTCAATAAAGAAATAAATTAATTGAAATGCTTATTGTACTTTAAAAATAACACTAAAATTGTTAATGAAATAACTTTTGAATAAAGGACGTTTACATGAAATTATTTTGAAAATAAAAGACTATTTGGAGGTGTTAAGTTTCGAACAACTCTCCCTATCTTCAGTATTTAAACGCTAACGGTAAGATTAAACATTAAAGTATGGATATGAATTTAAAGATCTTCTGTACTGCTTAGCCTTTATTTATTTGTATACAAATCAACAAACAGTTCGTTTAGAGATCTTTTTTTAAAGAACGCAATTAATATAAACATTTACTTTATTATAGAAAAGTACTTTCCAGATATTGTGATATTTGCATAAGTAATTTCCGGCGAACCAATGATTTTGGTAGACTACGCATTTTTTTGCAAACAAATTCCTTTTAACATTATAACGTAATAATTTTACAAGGAAAATTATTCAACATTTACGAAAGTTTGTACAACTACTAAGAAGTGCCTTGTCTTACTTTACAAAATAATACACTGTAGGAAATGTCGGTACGTGGGTACAAAGAATTCCTTTGTAGCATTACATAGTATTTCTTTGTAACTTTATAAACTAACGATTTTACAAAGAAAATCTTTGTACATTTATAAGGAATTGTAAAAGTACAAAGAAAATCTTTGTAAACTTTACAAATTTTTCTAGAGTGCAGGATATCGCACCTCTAATGCAGAATCTATGAATGGGAGCCCGTAGACAATCTGCGTGCCCTGAACGACTACATGAAATAAGGCACTTCAACGAATAAGCGCTGGAATGATAGGTGCGAGGGAAATGGGAGATCCCCGAGAAAACCCCCCGGCCAGCGATTCTCACAAGCAAAATCCGGATACCAACCCTGCCGGGAATTGAACCCGAATCGTCTATGTGGGAGGAGAGTGGTCTGCCACTCGGCCGCCGCAGCCCCATTAGTCAGTATGTCATTGAAGGATGGCGTTCCAACCCCAGCCTGACATATTAATTTGTTAGTAGTTATTGTAATTGTGCTATTTTTAGTGATTACCGCAGCCAGGCGGGACGTTGAGATGATTTATTAATGTTTCTCAAGTGTTAAGGACACCCCAATATATTATTCTAACCGTCGGGACATAGTTAATGTTAATTCGCATGTAAGCGATATGTTTAATTTCACTTTAAATTAGGCTATTGTTCGGGTGTACCAGACCACGAATCTTTTACATCGATACACAAGTATGGGTAACTATTCCTTAATTTTGAATTAATTGTACGTCGGTTTTATTGTTAATGCTCTGTCATATGTTTCTTGATAATCCAAGTGAGTTATTAAGTGTTTATTAGTTTTATTAAATGTTAACATTATTAAACTTAGTAATATGTTTTATCTGTTTTTCATTCTAGCGTTTTATAACTAAGTTAATCATGTGTAAGTGTGCAAAGACCCACATACCTCATCCTTGTAGAGGGTGACGGTTGTAAACGATTACGGGTGTGAAAGTATTAAATGTAAATAATCTCTCTGTATTTGCTGGAGATTTATATTTCTATCATTTTTGTCCAAGCGAGTTCCGTCCCGACTGGTTTGTTTTCCGCCATACTTTAAATTCATATCTATACTTTAATGTTTAATCTTACTGTTACCGTTTCAATACTGAAGATATTTTCTTACATCATAATCATATTCGTGGCAGGAGTATTGCAATATTCGCAAAGAGCTTGAAGCACTTCTGCTTAATATAAAGTCAGTCAGTAGGAAATACGGTCACAAAATTTGCCTCTTTTTTAATATATGAAATTTACTTTGTTTCGTTATGTACATGTGTTCCAAAGTCAGGGTGATAAAAAGTTCAATAACTTTTCGAGAACATTTTGAAGTCAAAATGGGATGAAAGAAATATCCCTAATATCGAATCGTGAGCAAACATCTCGGGGTCTCTTTGCGTATTTCAGCAGATATGAGTTTTTGAAACGGTTGAAGACGCCTGGAGTATTATAACTAGCAAAAAAAATGTATCTCCCGCTTTTATTGTTCAAGAAATCTTGCTTTTTTTTTTTTTTTTTTTTTAGCATAGGGTTCAAATTTCTTAACTCGTCTTAGAAATGTGATGTCTGCTGATCTTCGGTGTTATTTCCAAAATCGACCTAATGATTGTTTATATCTATACACACATACGCATACGTAAACCGAAGGCTATTTTCGTCCAGTGTGATAACATTTTTCCACTCAAAATGGTTATATTTAATTGTGTTCTTTAGTAAAGAATAGTTCGAGTGTTAACTAGAAATATGAAACTAAATTTTTTTCAAAACACTCGGCTACGATTTTTTATTGTTTCACAGAAAGGCTAAAATATATATATTTTTACTGGGACAAATAGTAACCCAAATAAGGTCCGAAATAACTCATTTATATGATACGTTTTTATGTAAATAAATTACACAGAAACACTTTACACTTTCTTAAGACCTGTTAGTTTAAATACCAAATTTTGGAATTATTAACTAAGAAATAGGTTTAACTTTTGTATCTTTATTAAATAGTTCCGTCAATTCGACAATGAGTTAAACAGAATCGGGTTGTTAAATAAAAATTATTACCCAATATTTTAAACTCTATTAAGATAGTTAAATTTTAAATACTCAGTTCTTGAAGTTTATCATTTTTAAAAATATTGTTGCTACGTTACAGTTACTGAATTTTCATTATTAAAAACAAATTTTCTAACCCAATTTAGTAATTTTTAGTACAATTTTTAGAGTAATTCTAGCTTAATTTCCACTTCAATCCTTCATTATCAGCCCTAAAAGTACCAAATTTTACCATTTTTAACAGTATGAATGAGAATAAATGAGCAGAAGTAAATATACATTAATAATATCTATAATTTATCTTTGATTTGTGCATTTCCCCAGCCAAAATGAGCAAAGGAGTGTGCAAATACATAAAAATTAAATAAAACGTGTTAAAATGATAAAATACAAAAATAATATTAAAATATGTGTTAGTTTCACATCATACCGCTAGGTTCACGACAGACCAACCGACAAACACGTGCGTTTAGAAACACAGCCTGCTTTCTGTTTATATCTGAACAGCTCACGACACTCCCCTTAGGTTGGTAAGGTAAGTGGGGATTACGTCTCGTCGGCAACGAGGTCATTATACAGAAACACTACTTAGTAGAATGACAGGAGTTGAGGGAGGAGTCGGCCATGGCCTTTGATAAGGAATAACCCCAGCATTAGCTGGAGCGATTTAGGGAAACCATGTAAAACCCAAATAAGGATCGCCGGAGCCGGATATCAAACCCGAGTGTTTCCGAATGCGAGTCCA
Source organism: Medauroidea extradentata (assembly GCA_003012365.1). Lineage (NCBI taxonomy): Eukaryota > Metazoa > Arthropoda > Insecta > Phasmatodea > Phasmatidae > Medauroidea > Medauroidea extradentata. Next base: position 41,520 of record PNEQ01064560.1, on the reverse strand, counting down.
AAGTATTATCGTGGCGCCAACTAGTTCGGTACTTACATTGGTGCTAGGGTAGAAAATCTAGAAATCCATTATTTTTAATTCTCTGTAAACCCCGCAATTCAGGTGGAGGAATTGTTAGTATGGGTGTACATGAGTATTTCCAAATACGGTTAACTTAGATACTAGTACAGTAGTGTGTAAAATACGGCTGCATATGTGAGAGGAAAATTCTTCATTACTGTCCATCTCATAACAGATACTAAAACAATGCGTTCATCATGCTCCGTTTATTAAAAATTGGACGTTGAAAATTATTTTTAATACACATTGCATTTAATTATGTTTTCTATCTTTCATTTCAGTCTTTTTTTGTAAGAAATACAGCAAAAATAATTTTAGAAACCAAGCGATAATTATTGTCACTACGCACGCGATGCAAAACTGACACGTAAACTGTTAAGTAGTTATACTATGGGAATAAATAATTTAACATAAAATTGTTTTCGACGGTAAATTTACTATCAGTTTTAAATGCAGTATTTCAATGCAGTTTCAATGAACAGAATACGTAAGTTTAGGTACATCATTTCAGAATTAGAAGCAAATGTCTTGTATGTGAAACTATTCAAACATGTGACTAGTCTTAATCTACAGTATATTTTGTGCGCTAAATAGGTGCAATATTCAAGAAACTTACAAATGTAACGGCTATATATCCACTATAGATATTGATGTGTGCTTTTTACTCGAGATTGTGAGTTTAGTTAAGTAAAATTAAATGAAAAACGGGGTTTCTAAATTTAGGAACAAGAAAGTTCTATTCCTAAAAATGCATTATATCGTCTAGTCAGATGCACTGTATCACATACCGTAACAAAAATTTAATAGGGCGTGGAAGAAATATTTGGATTATTAAACTCACTTTGGTACACGTGATAATATTATTGACCTTCAAATATAACTTTTGTATGTTATTATGAGATATTCATGTTCAGAAATAAAAAAATTAGGTACTGGTTTTAGATCATGATCAATATTTAATTGACAACGCTTAATATTGTTTAGCTTTTTAATGAACATAGAGAAATAATTTTAATCCAGACACGGATACGTTTTGAATATATTTTGTTCCCTTTCCAATACTGTTGGTACATTATGTCAGTAATAGCGCATGCAAACTAGAGTATTTATTAACTGACTCATGTTACAATATACTTGGTATTTCAAATGATCCATGTTTTTGTTGGAGGTCAACAGAAACGTGTCAAATAACCCTTTCCTACAGAAGCGTTCAATAAAATAACATGCTGGTTTTAGAAGTATTGTAATTTGATACCTGAAAATTTAATTTTAAAACAGAGGCGAAAAATTGCCGAACATTTCAAGTAGAATATAACATTGATTAAATTTGCTTCTATAATATTGTATACTATGGCAATATATTAAATTTGAAGGATATAAGTTATTGTATTTGATGACAATATTCTTGTTTACTTGAAATTTCTTTTTTTAATGGTACAGGTTTACCTTTGGGTTATTCTTTTTCCATCAAAAGTTGTTTTATGTCCTAGAATTATTGGTTTAGATGACATGCAAAAAACGCGACAAAGACAGCAACTGATCAGAAAAAGCGTGATTCATAAAATTCTGTCATTTCCTCTGTGAATAATTTTCCAATAAATAAGGAAATTCATAAAATTTTAATTTTTTATCTACTATTTTCCAAATCTTCAAATAACTAATAATTCAGCGTTATGTCACATTCAAAAAATAAAAATTGTTTGACATTTCCAAAAATATATTAAACATTTCTATTTCCTAGTATTCTGTTCGTTGAAATAACAAACAGGTTTACAACAAAAGCCTTCAATTCGCCTTTAAAAAAGCCAAATATTAATACGTCGGGCATTTAACTTAACATGTTTAGTTTCTTTGCTCACGCGTTATGTAATGACTTATATTTCTCGAACTACCAAACATTAAATAAGGTTTTTGTGTTAAAAATGTGCAGTACTTTATATGGACAGAATGGCAGAGAAAAAGTTAAAGTTAACGCAGAGTAAGGGAATTCAATTCGAAGTCTTGTATACACGTCACACGAGCATTAAACTTTGTGTTACACAATTATGATGTACAAGCAAAGTGAAAACCTACAAATTATGAACTGTGCGGGACGTGAACTTGGAAGTTTAAACCTGGCCTGTTAATTAAGTATATTTGTGGATGGTGGAGTAAGAAGTTACATGAAACAAGACTAACGCAAGGAAGCCAGAGTGAAGGAAGGGCTTTGAGCAGCTATAAAGTCTTTCCAACAAAGGGGGAATATTGCTACTTGTTCAGCGCTCCGTGTCGAATTACCAGGCTCCTGGGTCTTGTGTTTCACAAGTCAATTATTTCGACGTTAATTTTCATAACTATGCATCCGTGTTCTGTGTAATGTGCAAATATGTCACAGATACCATTAAATTATTATTAATTAAATATAGATGAATTAATTAATATCAGTATTTTTTGAATTTATGTTAAACATACAAATGTAGCTGTTATTAAATTCAGTGACAAAATGTATGTACTTAATTATACGTACACACGAAACACTATTGTTGTTTTAGTAAAAAAATTATGTATATACACACTTATGCTGTTTCAGTACAAAATTATGTATGTGAATATATAAACAAAACCACCACACACGACTTATACCAACATTAATAGGCAACTGGTTGATTCAATATGGTCGCCTATCCAGGCATTCAAAGACGTCAAACGTGTGTGTACCAATTTAATATATTCTGATAATATTAAACATTAATTTCTCACAGCAGAAAATTAGTGTTTATGCGGTTTTATTTAGCTACGAATACTGATGCAGAATCTTAAAAAGGTATAGGCGTAAACAAAATATAAAATATCTTCAACATTACGCCATAAAAATATAAGAGTCGCCGCTGAATTTCCAATAGAGGAAATCTGTCGGCGAGAAAACTACACGTAAGTCCAGTGACTTGCGCCTTGGGTAACACGAAGCGCCGCGTTCATGCTGTGTAGCTCTACGCGCTCGACTTCTCCTAAAAATGGTCCCACGAAATAAGTGAACACTTGCGGCCAATTGAAGAATGCTGTTTTAGATCATCTTATCACCACCTCACCGCCCCATGCTAATTCCTTAAGGGGCATCCCTACCTGAGCTTCAAATGCGTTGCAGCGAGTTACGGCAATTCTTTTTTTGACGAAACTCTTTAACGTGCATTGTATTTGTATATCATGAAGATCGGCAGGTATTAAACAAAAGCCCTTTCCGGACTTTTACAATTTTTGTTTTAATTAAAACACATGTAGAGGATACCAAATCAACATTAATAATTTAGTTTTTATAGCTTTTGTTAATTTTTTTAAACACATAAAACTAAATGAACAATTGATTAATTAAACTACACAAACTACTACAATAAGTAAAAAAAACATTCTAATTTATTTTTTCTCCAAGTGTCAGTACATTTTAGGCAAGATTTTCAAGGTGACCACCAAAGAACTTTAAAAACATATAATTTGTATTCACACGAGTTTGGCTGTGACTGTACTTACCAGTCGCAAAAATTTGTTGACAACCAAATGAGAAAAACTATTTTCCTTACCCATAAGAAATAACAGATTTAAATTATTCCTTTTTTGTCCTTTCCAATCGGTGTCGGTACCACCTGTAGTGCGACATTAAACAGAGTAAGTACGCATTTACGGATATGTTAGAATTGTTTATCCCTCCTACCCGTATTTGAATTTTTAGATTTTTGTGGTGATGGTGGTATTTATGGGAAGTTTTTCGACAACGCAAGAATTAAATGAAAAGCTATAATAAATAAAAATATATTGTAATTGGACTCTTTATACTAACTATTAATACACCCCTAAACAAAATAGTGTTATATATCTCACTGTTGAAATATTCTAAAGTTAAGGGAAGCTATTTTTTTTTTTTCACATTAATCCATTGAGCCGGCGCTTTGCAAAGCATACTTACTAACGGTTGCTCGAAGCAAACACAAATGCAACTTTGTAAACATTAAAATTATTAAATTACTGACAGAATTCGCTTAAGCGTTGTAACGATACCAAACAAACACTCATACACATCTAGAAAACGGTTCAAGTATATGTAATAGTTAAGGACAACGGTTATGTAAAACAATGTAAGCGCCGTCATCATACTATGATAAAACATTGTAAAAAAAAACAAGTTCTACTGACATTGAGAGTATTTGGACTTAACTTTAAATATGACAAAGTATGTACCAAATAAATTACTAAGGTTAACTTTAGACATCAGTTGCGTGTAATAATTCTAATACGTTGTCGTGATTAACCACAGGGAAATTGTGCATAATATATTGTTTTAGTTTCTTAAGCATTACATATACAGACTCTTCAGATTTTATAGTATGTTATGCCTTTTTTTTGTGTTAGACTTGTTAAGTGAAAATATTTGAGTTAAAACACCGTTGGTGAAATAAATTTAAATAAATCATATTCTGATTTGCGATAATTCAATCTTGAGGTGGTCCTATATAGTAGGGAAGACTAGCTGACTATTACAGTAACATCAATGCAGTTGTATTAAAAGTATTTGTGTGAAGCCTCATTTCTGATTTTCGTATTTCCATTCCTCAAAAGCGGAAAAAATTGCCGTAACGTATATGGACAGAATAGTACACAAACAGTATTATGATTCTTAGAGTACTTTTTGTGTCGCGAAATTTTACATTGTTTTTAAAAAATGTATTTTTATAATTATTTAATAACCACATTATTTTCTTAGGCTAAATAAAGAACACGAATTACGGCATTCGCTATGTCTTATTTAGCTGGCCTCTGTAACGTTATTGGTTAGACGGTCTACGGTGCGTGAGGTCCTGGGTGCGAATCCTGGCTCGGTGTATGGCTGTTGTGTTTTCCCCTTACCTTACTTTACACTCGTCGGCTCTCAAGACATCGTTAAAAGGGTATAAAACACTCTCATCTCACTGTATCTTATTTTACGTTTTGTTTTTCAGTTTTATGATTTCTAATGGTAAGTCGCGTTACTGTGTTTGACAGAAAAGAGCGGAACTGCACGGAAAATAATATCTTGTGGCGGCTAGGCATTATTTTCCGGGAATTCACCCTGCAAACTTTATTTCGTGGTCACTACAAAACATTTTGTTGTCGTCAAAAATATTGTACCTACACCAAAATTATACCGTGGTTACTACAAAACATTTTGCTGTGCGCCTACACCAGAATTATTTCGTGGTTTCACAAAACATCTTGTTATCACCAAAAAAATATTGTGCCTACACAAAAATTATTTCGTGGTTACTACAAAATAGTTTGTTGTCGTCAAAAATATTGTGCCTACACCAAAATTATACCGTGGTAACTACAAAACATTTTGCTGTGCGCCTACGCCAGAATTATTTCGTGGTTACTACAAAACATTTTGTTGTCGTCAAAAATATTGTGCCTACACCAAAATTATACTGTGGTAACTACAAAACATTTTGGTGTGCGCCTACACCAGAATTATTTCGTGGTTTCACAAAACATCTTGTTATCACCAAAAAAATATTGTGCCTACACAAAAATTATTTCGTGGTTACTACAAAATATTTTTTCAGGGAAAACTTTCTACGAAATTCATCTTTCAGTGTGGAAGATATGAGGACGACTTGAAATCTGAGATGTTAAGACAAAGGACCAACGTTAGCGAGGCGATCTTCACTTTTGTCACGGGACAAAATAATGACTGCTACCTCCGGGTTAGCCGTGAAATTCTTAAGCCTTACACTAGCTCAACTGGTGTCACAAAGAGATAGTTCCTGCTAACATTATTATTATTTTTATTATTATTATTATTATTATTATTATTATTAATAATAATAAATACTAAACATTGTATGAGGAGTATACCCGGGGGTTAGAGTATCGCACCCAAATGCATATTTGTTATTGGGTGCTCGTAGAAATCTGCGTGTTCTGAAAGGATTCCATGGAATAAGGCCGTACAATGAAGAGGAGCCAGAATAAGTGGGGAGAGGAAAAGGCAGATCCCCGAGAAAACCCACCTGCCGGCAGCATCATCCGGTACAATTCTCGCATGTGAAAATCCGGGGACCGACACCGTCGGAGATAGAACCCGGATCGCCTGGGTGGAATGCGCGTGGTGTGACCATTCGGCCGCCTCGGCGCCTAACATTAGTATTTATTAATTATGACGATAAATAGGTATTTTGCTGTCACACTGTACGTTGAATTAGCTTTGCGAATATCCGTCAATTTGAATGTCGACACTTCTCGTTTCGTACACTCACTTATTATACGAATCTTGCAAGGACACCTATTTGTCTTACAGTTAGGCCATTCAAATTTGGTCGTATGCGCGAATGCTTGAGTTGTGTTTTCAGAAACACACTGCTTCACCGTTTAAAATGTTTCTCTATTCCAAGTGGTTCTCGGGGTGAACACAAGGGTGGCGTGCTCAGACTGGAGACTACTTCCGTCTCCACCACTGTATTATGACTCTTGAGTACTACGACCACGGATTAAGTTGTATTATTAGTCGCCGCAATATTGATTAGAAGGGGCTTTAATTTACATTGAAAGTACACAGTACAGCTTTAGAACTGCCGTTGTACAACCTTGGCAGAGGAGCTTTAATAGAAGTATTTTGTACCCAGTTCCAAGCGGCTTACCACTGTAGACTGGCGCAGTCGACAATCAGACGGGATCGCACGTGAGCATGGCCGTGACCTCCCCGGGCCACGAGCGGAGTCCCAGACATCCGGCCCTCGAACGACGGAGTTGGTCAGCAGCGGGACAGCGTCTTAGCCGACCTGGAGGTGCCCTTGCAGCTTACGGTCCGAAGAACACAACCAACCCAGTGGCCCTGCCCCTCGTTATACACGGATGTCATGTAATTCGCGGATACGGAATGCACCACGCGAATAAGTGACCAAAACTACGCAGAAAATATTCTTTGACAAAAAGTTGTCAGACTCTTAGTTTACGAGCAAAATGACATGGCAGTGTGGACAACCTACCCTTCATTTCCGCTCACAGTTATTTTGGGTCTATCTCGCAAACTAAGGGTCTGGCGACTTCTTACCAAAGAGTATTTTCTGTTGATTTTAAGTCACTTGTTCACGTGGTGCAGTCCGTTTCTACGAGCAACCTTACCCCACATTTCCACTTCCGTGCTTTGTAGGCGATTTGAAATAAATTTTCTCGTAAACTAAGAGCCTGACGACTTTTTACCAAAGAGTACTTCCTGCGTAGTTTTGGTCACTTATTCGCGTGGTGCAGTCCGTATCCGCGAATCACATGACATCCTACTTATGTCAGCCTGCTCTCAGTAGCGAGGATAACCTTCGGTGTGTTGTAACATCGCTCCGCGCTTGCACAGTTCCGCCTGCCTGGTGAGCGTTGCAATGGTATCCCTAACAACACCAAGTTCATGTTTTCGTCTTATGAGCTGCCTGCTGTTACCGTTAAAAATGTACTGGCGACAGACTATGCATGAACGAATTTGACACGCTCGTGGAAAACGTATACTAGTTGCTATTTGACGAGTGGCCGGAGAACGAATTTTCTTTAAAACTCACAGAAGACTGATGAAACAGACAGTGCAGTACATAATTCGCTCTGCAATCCTATTGGTTTGTATTGAAACAAAGCGGAAACTTAATAAAACACATAATGAATTTGTTGTCACCTACTCTAAACAGAACATATGAATAAAACACATGCTACTGAAACGTTCAGTCAAATATATTATTATTATTAAAAAACTTTTAAATGGTTTTCAATTTTAAAAAAGTCACTTTTTTCTTATGACCTGACAGAAACTGCAGTGTTTGTAAATGTCTTAAATAAAATATCGGATGGTAAATATAGTTGGTAGAGTCTTTTGGAAGATGTTATTTCAATATAATGATTTAAATTTTTATTTTCCTTTTTTTTAGGAAATATACATTTTTGTTTGTTGTAACGGTTTTTTTTTATTACAATGACACTCACTTTTCGTGATATAACTTAATTTTTAACTACTTAAACTTAAAAATGGGGTTAAATAAAACTTTGCAGAATATAATTTTGAGAGCTATAACAATTGCAGCACTGTTGGAAAGAAACGAACGTCTAGTTTTGAAGGTGGTGTCGTAAGTCCCGAGGGCAATTTTGACGCGTCATGTATGAGGCGCGGCAGGCTCCCTGCGGTATCTTGCCCGGCCGATCACGTGTGATCACCAGAGACCAGTTGCAAAGATGAGACCTGACAGTTGTGCCTCATCCATCACTCCATTGGCCACAACTATCTCCGTGCAACAGCGCCACAAGTGCCATACGCACTGACCTTATGTTTCCTTTTCGTTTACGTTGTCGCGTACATTTTGCACGTCACTTGTTTACAAGTTCTGGTTGTTTTTGACATCAAGAAGTACACAAATAGTAGCCAATCCACTTATTTTTATTGAAATAATTACTGTAGGCCTATATTCGCTTATCTGCTTACCCATTAATATTACTGCACAACGACATAAATTTACACACTACTAAAACGTGTTATACGTATGTAGCATCTTTATCAATGCATTGCACGTAAATAGCTGATTTTTAATCACACATTTACAATGCTTACGTTAATGTAATTGACGCCTGAAATGTAAATTGACTTTAGTTGTACACTAGTACAGTCGCGGATTGTGAATCCTTTGAAATTTTTATTTTTTGTCACACTTATGGTCACAATTTTTAGCTTTACTATGGAGGAACATTGGCTTCGATAGTAACGGTCAATTAATTTATATCAAATAAAAGTTTTTATTCTATAATCACCGAATACCAAACATATAGTAAAATATTACCCAAGTAAACATATTTCTTTTTTTTCAGATAATTTTGCCAACCTCAATGTAAGTAAGATTACTAAAATCCATTATTTAATATAGACCTTTGGTTCAAAAGCTTCTTATATTAGAAATTCGAAGTACCTTTGAACCTACCTTATCCCTTCCGTGCACAATATAATACACTAGGACTTTAAACCCTTCAGTTATAAACAGAAGACTACTTATAAATTGGAAATAGATGATTAAAATTAATTTCAACAGACTTGAGTACATCCAAACATCGGCAACCCTTTCATGTTTTACTTTTCTTCGCGCCATGTGTAGGTAAACGTTTTGTGTATTATATTAATTAATTAACAGAAACATCGTGTCTGATATTTTACTCTCACACTTTGAACTTGAACATATAGACGCAATAAATTCATTCAAAAAGTCTCTGCCTAACTGTACAATATTGTGTGCACTTAAAATTATTAAGTCAACTGCCAGATAGGTACTTCAAATCGTTTATTTCAATATAGTAACTTTGAAAATCGTGTAACTTTATATACCTAGAAATTTTGTTAATTTTCAAAACATTTTTACAATAGAGTATATGTTATTAAAAAACGTTGGAACTAAATATGAATAGCCGCTGTATTTAATTATTTTTTTGCATTGTTATGAATGAATAGAGAAAACTAATGATTTCTAAATCGCCGCTCATAAATTCATTATTATTTGTTCATCAGCCATACTATAGTATTAAGATATTTATATAACTAAACTTACTTTAAGTAGTTTAGGCACCCATTTATAATTACTAAATTATATGGTAATATTAAAAGTTGCTCTTATTTATACCAGATTTCAAAATATTGCTAGTTTGTTTCCGTTCGTACAATGAAATTTTTATGGTACGGTTGATTAGATTAATTAAAGCAATTACATATTACGCGAGTATGCGAGCTTAAAGTACAGACGTGAGAGGTAAAACTTAGATAAATGCAATTTTATTAAACTTAAAAAAAAATTCTGTATATCAAACACAGTACGATTCTCATCTAGAGATTTATGTAGAGTGAACATTTTGCGTGACTATATAGCGCCACTATATTAGTTTATGTATATGTGTATGTATATATATATATATATATATATATATATATATATATATATATATATATATATATATTTT
>PNEQ01064560.1:0-31385 GCA_003012365.1 Medauroidea extradentata | reverse complement strand
GAACGTAATGAAACACCATATACTTTGACGTCTTATCGCATGACTTAGAATATTTACATATGGCCAATTCGTTTACTTAAGAATAAATAAATGTTTCCATTCATTCGGTGATCCATAATCTGAAATGAAATATTTTATGTAATTATGTCAACTTCCTGAGAATAGTTCTAATTATTTTTATGTCAAATATTAACAAAAAATTCTCATATTTATACTTTCAAACATTTATAAACTTATATCTCTAGTCATAAACAGCCGATCATTGTGCTCGTGTAGGTAAGCTGTTTTGAAGCTCCCCAGGACACTAAGTCACATTTTTGTTTATTAAAACATTAAAAACAATGCCTCAAGTCCGTAAATATGCACGTAAGTAATTCCACTCACACACAAAAACTAATAAATTCTTGAAGTACTTGCTGTTATTCAGCGTAGTGAGTAGACTTTATTGTGTAAGCGTAGAGAATTGTAGCGCTTGTGTAGTTTTCGCTCGCGACTTCCACTGAAACACAGGGAGCGTGAGTTGTAATGCGTTTGGGAGACGCACAATGCTAGAAAGAGAGACAGAGTGAGCAGGACAGAGAGGGAAGACGTGACAGAAAGGAGAGCGAGAAGGTACGAAGGAGGTGCAGTGTTCAGATGTCACGTCACGTCATATTTATGGACGCGGGCCTGGCCGCTGCTATGCTAATGAGCCGCGGCGGGTGAAGCCCCATTAGACCGCAGCCGGCCGCGGATACCTCTCTCGCTCTCTTCTGGCCAATGAAACACGGGACAATGGGGCAGTCGGTGGACGGCGGACAAAGCGCGCGTGCAGTGGCCCTCCGGAATAGCGGTTACCCGCGGCAGATGTGTGGTAGTAGAGTCATAGCCGTGCGTATGTTTGCTGGTGTTGACACGATACAGCTTAAGAGTATTGCTAGAGATGATGGTTAGAGACACTGGAAAATCGCGGAAATGTTTAGCATAGTCTCCAATAAATTGTAGTATTTTAACCGTGACACGTGCGAACAGTTTTGTGGCAAATCACTCACGCTGTGTTCAAGCGATACAGTTCTAATTGGGCCTGTTGTAGAGAGAAACAATGCTTCAAGTAAACGATAGCCAATATAGATACAAAACATTCAGTGTTATATACGGCATGTTGGAGCCTAGCAAACAGTAATATTTTCCCGCGATTTTCCAGTATCTCTAATGATGGTATATCGAGAAATATTTTTGTGCCAACATACCCTTGAAAACGCTGTAGTTTCTTGCAGCATGTATGACTGGGTGATATACGTAAGACTCAACGTAACTGTCTGCAGACAAATAATAGTTACGGCCAGGTATTTTTCGCGAAAAGATTTTTGCAGCACTTTGTTTCAGAGCCTCACGTGCACACCTGCAGCTTTGCTGTGAGGTCAGTGATTGGATGCCGTAACACCCAGCGTGTGGAGGTTAAACTCGCAAATCACAGACGTGATGTGTCACAGTTAATCATGTACTGATTAGCTAAGTCAAATGAATAATGACTGCACAAAAACACTCTGCAAATAATCATGAAGTTGAGGTGCAGGTGTGCACGTAAGACACTGAAACAAAGTGGGGCAAAAATATTTTCACGAAAACTACCGGGCCCTAATAATAGGTATCAAATATTACAATTGCGGGATTCTTATTGGCTCAGTTAAGTAGGGTAACAGCTTCATGTACAAGCGGAGGCCAGTAACATTTCTTAAGCTGAACTTGCGTTGAAACCCAACAAACAGTCAAGTTTACCTGCGATATACAATAATCTCTAATAATTTCAACGCACGCTCTGCTTATTAAAAGATTACTGGCTTTCGCTTGTCCGTAGAGCTGTTTCTCTATTTACTGAGCCAATAAGAATCCCACTATTGTAATATGCGGTGTCAATTATTGGCGTGCGGGCAGCTACGGAGTGTCAGATGTATATCACCCAATCATACATGCCGCAAGAGTGCGCAGTGTTTTCAAGGGGGGAATGTTGGCACAAAAAGTTCTCGCGATATACCTTCATCTCTAATGATGGTATGCCACGAAAATGTTTAGCATCAACGCACCATTGCAAACACTGTAGTTTCTCGCAACATGTATGATTGGATTTTATACATCTGACACTACGTAGCTGTCCGCAGGCCTATAACAGGCATTTAATATTACAATTGTGACAATAGTGAGATTCTTATTGGCTCAGTCAAAAAGGGTAACAAGCTCCACGAACAGGGAAAGGCCAGTAAGTTTCTGATACGTTGGACAAACTTTGAAATCGAACAGTAAAGTTTTCCCGCGATAAATCGTCATTTCTGATGTATTGTTTTACAGTTTACCTCGGTCACATAAGAATATACATACTTGCGCCACCACCTACTTTACTACTACTGTTCTATCATGTTATGGCAACAGGTTCAAACCCTGAGCTTTCAAAATTTGATTCTACTTTTAGTCGACGTAACATACATCAAACAATACCTGGACGTGGAGCGCAAGAGCGGTCTTCCTCTATGCTGCGTTGCCACATTGTGCACGCAAAAAGTTCTTGCACAATATTTTGCCACAAACTTTTTTTTCCTCCAATTCATCCGATGGTTCACGTGAGCTATGTCACAACACCAAGAAGCAAATTCACCAACAAACGTTAATCCTCTCTTAGTTCTAATTTGTTCGGGTTCCAACAAATCCTCTCCAGAAGCCTGGTTTACTTTCTCCAACAAGGTCTCAGATAATTTTAAAAAGTTTGATTTCTTTTCGCAAGTGACAAAAATCTAAAATGCCATGGGTTGTGCAAGTGTGTCCTCTGTCAACGACCATCTGGATCGCCTGTATAGTATTTAAATAATAAGAAATGTAGCATGTATGAGGTAAATACTTACAGTTGGGAAGAGGGAGGTGGCACCATATCAGGTTCACTGGGCGGTAACGTCGAAATTCGGCTCAGCCGCCATGTTGGATTTGTACTCACTTCTGTAATTTGACACTACAGTTCAGGTCATCCCAAAAATGTAAAAAAAAAAAAAAACTGGGGAAAATAACAACAAATCCTCAATAATTATGAAATTTCTAAATAAATAATTAAAAATTACAGAAAATTTTTTCCTAAGATATATAATGACAAGCAGAAAATATATAAATGGCTGCCAATTCAAAAACATAAATACACGATGAACGAAATACAAATAAGTAAAGTCAGCTTTGTATGTACTATATGAGTGCTAGGGATGATGAAATTCTGAAAAACATTTCCTAAGATATGTAATACTATACTAAAATATAAAAATTGCCTCCATTATGAAAATATGAACTCAGGATGAACGAAATAAACAAAAGTAGAATCAGCTTTGTATGTGGTATGTATGTACTAAGTTTTATGAAATTCTGAAATATAGTTCCTAAGAAATGTAATACTATGCTAAAAATATAAAAACGGCAGCCCTTTGAAAATATGAACATAGAATGAACGTAATATACAAAAGTAAAGTCACCTTTGTATGTGGTATATGTGAAGTAAGTTAGCCGAAATTCTAAAATATGGTTCCTTTGATATCTAGCTTCATTAACAAATGTTTAAATGACCGTCAATATGAAAATAATAAAAAGGTAAAAAATAAAAAAACTTAAAAGCCACTAAGGTTACCAAGTACTATATGTGTACAAACTTTGATGAAATTCGGTCCACTGGTTCAAATAATTTTAGGGTGGGGACACACGCACACACAGACAGGAAGGTGATCTAATAAGACCCCTTCTTCCTTCGGCAGGTAGGCTTAAAAAAATAAGTTACGTTTAACTCATTACCACTGCAGGTTTCTAAAATGAACTTTGAAACAAATAGTTACCAGCATAAATGGTGATACACGGGTGCCGCGTTTGATTAAAGTGTGGAAAAGGGTTTCTGATGCGTATTCCTATCACAAAAAATGGCTCCCGTTTTCAAAATATTTTCAGAATTTCATCAAACTTGGTATAAATATGTTGCACATAGAGCTGACTTTAGTTTGTGTATTTCGTTCGTCCTGTATTATTATTTTCGAATTGGCTGCCATTTTTATGTTTTAAGCATAGTATCACATATCTAAAAAAAAATATTTTCTGAATTTCATCAAATTTAGTATACATATTCAAATTTGTAATGTGCCTCAACTTTTGTAGGCTATACATTTTGTCCCGTGCTTATATTAAATAAATGATTTTTTTTCTGACATAACTAAATTTTTTTTTTCGATTTTTAAGTATCTTGGTTAATATAAGTATGCAACTTTAAAATTTGACCTGACTTTTGATTGCGTTTTTCGTTTAATTTATCTTAGTAATTTTCAAACGGTAGTAATATTTTATATTTAGAATAATAAGAGATATCTAAGGACTTTTTTTTCGAATCTTATTAAACTTAGTACACATATAGTACCTAACATACTGACTTAACTTTGATGTATTTCGTTAATCATGTGTTTACAATTTTATGATAGAGTCAGTTAATATATTTTACCACAATGTGACATTTTTAGGAAGTTATTTTTCGAAGTTATTTAATCTGGGCATGTATATTATGTATATTTAATTGGCTGAACATTTGTGTATTTTCGCCATCCTCTGGGAATATTTTGAAAACGGCGCCCATGTTTATCTTTATGATAGAAATACATCACAAATAATTTTTTCTCTAATTTTATTAAACTATGTTCGTGTCTATTACTCACTATGCGGACTATAATCTGTATATTTTGTTAATTATGTGTCTAAATTAATAATTATGTTTTATATTCCTGGATGTACGCAACCGATTTAAAACTCTAGGCTTAATTTTCACCCACTTTAAGGAAAGTAGGCTTATTAGCTATGCTGGCAACTTCTTGTTTTCTTTTATATAACTTGTATTTTTTAACCACTTTATGTAATAATTCCAGTACTGAGTAATAAACAGAGTATATATAAATAAATATATATATATATATATATATATATATATATATATATATATATATATATATATATAGTACTCAGACTGCAATTAATATAAACATTTTGATCGTTGTTCTTGATAGCGCGGTCATATAAT
This sequence comes from Medauroidea extradentata, assembly GCA_003012365.1. Classification (NCBI taxonomy): domain Eukaryota; kingdom Metazoa; phylum Arthropoda; class Insecta; order Phasmatodea; family Phasmatidae; genus Medauroidea; species Medauroidea extradentata. The sequence continues at coordinate 26,329 of PNEQ01064560.1, read as the reverse complement.
ATTCTCACTTTTGCGTGAACAGGCTATAAACTTCGTGGTAAGGCGACATTTTATATCGCATTTTCTTTCGTTCCAAAATCGATTTTCACGCATTTTAAATACGTGATTGCTCGATTGAAATACATTATATACGTCTATATAAACCTAGGGAACCACGTAACACAGTATTTTCGTAAGAAATTTTACATTTTATATCTAATAAAATTTTATCCCCATCCATTTTTTATCTCGCTGTGCTTTGTTACTAGCCGAAATGTAGTTATTTGTTTACCACGGAGAAGTGTTTGAACACAGTTTTAAGTACGGTTTTAATAATTTCGGGTACGCACGTGAAAAATATATGCGAACCATACGAAACTATTTATTTAATGCGTTGACGTACGAATTTTAGTGAACGGCTATATTTAATAACTTGCTATGGAAGTAGTCACAGTAAACTACAATTTATGAAAATGTATAAAGGTGTAAGATTTAAAATTTACGTGTTAAACGTCAGGAAACTGAGTGTGTTATTTATTATTTATTTTCAATTTTTTTTTGATCAGTGTAAAAGACGCGCTGAATATGTTAGTTAGTCTATGAGCATAAAACGTTTATTATTGTAAGATAGTATGTATCGCTACAGTATTACAATTATTAGTTTAATGTCAAGCTAAGAAAATTGCTGAAAGCAAATGTTGACATCGACTGATAGAGCATTAGCTGCAAAGTTTTCGTTTCTCTCCCCATGGGGATTATATCCCATGGTGCCTAATGCTCCCGAGCTAGGAGCGCATTTAATCCACGTTAGCCAACCCCTCTCTTAGAAGAAAATTCGCGATATTTCTTAGTAAACCCTCTCTCTCCTGGTTCTCAACCCACAACCCTCTGCGCCGGCCTGAAACAAATGGGAAGCCTTCCAGAACGACACGGGTTATGTCGCGCGGAAACGGGCGATAGAATACATTTTCGCGCCCCATTATTCAAGCTGGGATCATTCCGCGCTCGCATCTTTCCGTCGCTGCACAGTCGAGACGAAGGAACGGATGGATATAAAAGGGGTGGTGGGGTGGTTAAGGGTGGAACGAACTGTGCACTGTAATGCTCGGTGATGATTATCTACATGGTTCGCTGTCACTCGTCCGTAAAGTGGCACGAATGTTTTTCTTCCAATTTATTGGTTTTACTTTTGTGTTTGATGAACTCTTTCCGAATACAGAAAAGGTTAAATCTGGTTATGGTCAATTTTAACAGAAGCTATGTATGCAGTTCCAAACCATACACAGCAGATTTTTAAGTAACATATATATTTATATCACGTCCAGATCCACAAACTTTTCGCGAAAATTATTTTGCCCTTATTTGTTTCAGTACCTCACGTGTATATCTGCAGTTCTCCTTCACAGTTAGTGAATATATGTATTGACATTGGCGTGTCTTGAGGTTCTTCTTGCCTGGCACAGACGTGGGGTATTGCAGTAACCTTATTGTGATTGTCACAGACAAATCAGAGACGTCACTTCAATACGACCCGCTGCCAGTAGCCAAGAAGCAGAGATGCAGATGTACACGTAAGGCACTGAAAAAAATAAGCTTTTTGTGTTAAGTTCGTAGCCCTAATAAATACAATACAAATTATAATACACTATGAAAAATAATTGTAATTTAATTCAGCCGAATAACCTAAGTAGACAGAAATCATTTTTGCATAATCACCAGTTGTTTACTTGAAATAAATGTAATTGAAAAATTTCTATTCCAAATCCCTGACGCACAACAACTCCACTTAGTTAAATATTTTATTAAAGTAATAAAATATCAGTTCTATAGGATTTATAATTTGAAAAGGTAGAATGAAATATATCTATATGTTAATAACAATTAAACGTGCGTTTATTTATATTATGGAATTTAAGAGTAATGATGTGTAGTTTAATACTAACGATATCTGAAAAATAATGACATAAACTTAGTGCACACGTAAAGTACATTATATTCATGCGTTGCCGCATATCAATGTTACCAACTCCTTAACGGTTTTTACTTAAAATAGAATCATACTCCAGTCCAGGGTCATTTAGTCTCATTATATGTATACTTTTTTGTGATGAAGAACAGGGTCTAATTTCATCTCTACTTGTAGTCCTTCACGGCCATATAAACGATATTGGCGCAGTATCGTTTGTAAAATCACACATTACAGTCCCTGTATATACCTAATAGTTTGCTTAATAATACACTAAATATTAGCAGTTAAATTACTGCACAATTATTGCATTTATTGACCGGTGTCTTGAGTTTCATGCATTGATACTTATTGAAGGCATAGTCTACATCTCTGATTCATAGGAAATTTCTTGTCTAAATACTTAATGCTAATTAGCGTTTTCATAAGGGCGATATGCAGTGAGAAGTAGCCCATACATATCACGTTCGTATTTCTATCTATATGTTTGGCCCTGTAAAATATTTTCGATAATATACAAATAAATGATTAAGAGAGAATACTTTTTATAAATTAAATAAGAGGGAAAGTTGCACGACCAAAATTTCAATTACAACATTTGTGTACGAATTTATTATAAATATCTCATTGCTTTTCTGGATGCTTCCTAAATGCATTACTTATACCTTATACGTACCTATATTTCAAGAAGTTATTTAAATAAAATGAGAAAACCATGCTTCGAAAAAAAATCTTCTTGGTGATTTTTTTTTTTCCGATTTCATATTGATGGATATAAATAGTGTACGGGTATATTTGGCATGAAATCGGTAATAATATACTGCAGAAAATTTTGTAGGAAATATTCCATGTCAAATTATTTTGTAACAAACACGAAGTATTTTTGTTTACTTAAACATTTTGGTGAATGCTGCAAAATGCTATTTTTCTATGAGTCCAAACATATTTTGAAGATTGACTACAATGAAAATATTTGGTATCTACCACAAAATATTTTTCTGTGCCTATTCAAAGGTAATGTAAAAATGGTACAGTTTACGAAACCATTATAATTTAAGAATAAAGTATTTCCTAGTTGTAGTAAAGCCCGACAAATATCAGCATGTATGACACTAGACAATACTCTCAAAAAGTGTTTGATAAGTTGTTGGCTACTTGAATCGCATAATAAAAGTTACGCACACAATATATATGTCTGCATGCGTGTATGTAAATGGCATGTAAGTGTAAGTATGTGCGTTTGTGTGTGTATATATGTAGGCATAAATGTGTTCATGTTTGCATATTTATAAGTGTACAAATGTATAGGTAGGCTATACAATGAATGTAATTGCCTAAATAGTATACGGCAAAACCCTTAGGGACAGACATTTTAGTGTTTTATTGATAACGTAGATCAAAATTGTAACACGCCTCTCTGTAGTCACGTTAGTGTAATCCTCAGTAGGTAAGTCACATGTGTGGGAGATAACTTAGAACGTTTCGTAACATTTTATTTTACATATGACACTCAAAATGTAAATAAAAAAAAAGAAGGTGACAATGCAATTCCCTGTAAAGTTTATTTCCCGTTTGTTGTCTACAAGTTTCTATTCATAAGCTTCAGACAAATATTTTTGATACTCGAATATCATTTAAGCATTCCTTGCTAACCTACAACTTACTGTCTTCAAAATAATTCTGGAAAAATCTATAACCGAAAAGGTTAATGATGCAATTGTTGTTACCGTCACTAGGCACAAGTTCACTGTATACAAGATAAATGTTCGAGAAGTGATCTGTGGCCGTTTGGAATGGCTCATCTTAAAGATGATTGGTCATAATCAGCTTATCGTGAATCACATATTAGAAATAAATTTCTACGATTTGCACATATGAAGACCATATGTTAGTCCACAATTATAATCTGCTTGATTTCGGTTACGGTTTCAGTCACTACGTAGTCGCTCGTGCAAGTAAATCATTTTTTTTCTGGTTTGCTGTGTCCTACTACCAGTAAAGGGTTATATTGAGGGTCAGTATCCCTACCTCATAAAATCATCAAAGCTTACTTTTACGCTCTGTCGTGTCAAAATGTTTGTCTAACCACTGAACCAGAACATATTAAGAAAAAACGTGCGGATTCAAGGTAGTAGGGATCTACCTTAAGAAGGCTGCCAACCTAGGAGTTCCGTGCGGAAAAATTTAGGGATTTAAACATTAACTATATTAATTAACTCTAAGTAAGATTTGTGTTATCACTTTTCTATAAACAAAAAAAAAATATCTGCAATGAGGTGAGGAAATATTTCCACAGATGTAAAAGTGAGAAAGTAAATTATGCAAAGATGTTTTCGAAAGTTTTTGGCATTAAAGTACTATTTCTTCATTATTTTAAGGAACTGTTAAAAACAGCCTAAAATACTTTAGAAATTTCGAACGATCTTAATGAAGCAAAAAGTCAATAATTGCATATGTAGGTTCGACAGGTACTGAGGCACAAGTGATATTAATAAGCGTGTTTTTCCCTGTAATGTATCTCGCCAGGGTTCTAGGTTTGGCATCACCCTTAAGAAATATTCAGTGTATCTAACGAGAGACTACGATAAGGGAGACATCTATAAAAATATAACGTTTCCATGAGAGTACACTGGAAAAAATTAGAGAATATTTCTGATGGCATTGTGTAGAATAGGTGTTTAGGAAAGGAAATTATTAATCCTAGTACACGCTTGATATTTTGTTACTTCTTAGTCTAGATGAGTTGTACTATTTACACGAAAATTTCAAATTCGGCGCATGTGGTTTCTGAGACCTGAATGCACGGCCGAAACGACACGTAAGAAATACGTTTGAGCTGCCAAGATTAAATTGAAGTTACCCTATAATAACGACACTCTAGATTACCTCAGTTTGTTTTTTAAAAAAAATTTTGAATATTTATTACCCGTAGAATAATTTTTGTGAGGAATGTAACTGAAAAATATCTGAACGCATGTTTATTTTAATTACTTTACCTACACGTAGGCTATGTTATAATGAATATCCACGATTTAAACTTAAAGTAAATGACTGGGCCAGCAATAATTAACCAACGCGTGTTCGGGGAAAAAAATCGAATTCAGCATTATAGCGCTTTCCGATTAAAGTAACCTCTTGTGTGATGGGCTTATATCTATGAGGAGTAGGTCTGAAAAAATTCGGCTTTTTGCACAGGTATTGGGATTATCAATGGTAGTTAGTTAGTGGCATTCTTCTTTATTACACCTTAATTTTTAAGGTCACACTACAGAGTCAGGTGAAAAAGTAACGATAGAATATCTTGCATCAAACCAAAGTCTTGGCAGACATTAAAATTTAAAACTTATATTATCCGGACTGTCTGTCGTAGAAACATAAAGTGTACGCATGTGAGGGAGATGCATTTGTCACACGGATTTTAACATTACTATTCTTCATAATATTTCGGTTAAAGAGTTAGCAATGCTTAACATGTGACCCATAAGAAGCGATGTAAAATTAAATTCAAAAGTTTTCACTATTTAGAAATGTAAAAATAAAGTGGAAGTTAGAGCATATTGTCACATTTGACGTAAAGCATAGCAATGCATCATTTAAATCTCAATTTAAATGGTACGTTATTTTATATTAAAAATAAAATGTTATGATTATCAATTCCTGCCTAATGTCATAAGAAATTGATCTCAGTAGCCTCTTGTATTAAGCATATGAACACATTTTTAATTAATTATAAATAATTCACTCAACAGTATTTTTTGTGGTATTTCATAAACTGATACTATCAAAAGTGCATCCAAAAATTATCGAAATTCCAAAGTAATGCTAGCTGTTTCATGATAGCGGTATTTAGAACCAAGCCTGGACATCTTTCCTGCCGATGATATGTGTTGTAGCTTATCACACGCGATAGGTAGTCTAGCAGGGGCGACGTGGTAACAAAGACATCAGTGGACGTGGGAAACGGATGATAATTCTTACGAAGGGGTGTTAACTGCCAGTGTTTCAGATATCACGCCCACACCTCTTTACCAAGGTAAGTGAGTAGCTTTCTTTCTGAAAATTTCAATTTAATGTGCTAATGAATTTGTTTCTTTGCTGGGAAACCATCATGAACAAACAAACGGTTAAATGCTATTAATAGAATTTTTATACATAATTGCCTTTGCACCTTTACTTTAAATCTATGCAAATTAATGTAACTGAGGAAGTCACACCTACAGATTTAAACCGTAGCCTGTCATCATCGTTCTGTTAATGGTACTTGTACAATCACACGATAGTAAAAAAACAAGTAGTTTCCAGCTAAACTAATACGCATACTGTCCTCAAAATGGGTGCAAATTAACCTTGAAGATTTTTGTTGTTTTCGTACATCTAGGAATATTGAATAGTAATATAAATGAAGACATATGATAAATGAAATAAACAAAATCTAAGTCAGCTTGCTAAGCAATATAACCGTACCCAGTATGATATAAATTAGGAAAATATTAACTGGGATGTCTTGCTATCACAAGGATAAAATTTAGCCGCAGATTTCAAAGTAATACCAAAGAATGAACGAAATACATTGACGTGGGTGCAATTACAAAAATACAATACCTGATAAACGAAATGCAGAAAAGTCAAGTCATCTTTGTAGGCTGTGTAGTATATCGGAAACAAGATTAATGAAAAACCTTAAAAAAATACATATACAAATTTATAAAATTTGCTACTTTACGTACCATTATGTAATGCTAGGCTAAATAAGAAAATGGCCGCAATTTTAATAATATGAAAACAGAATAAACATAATAACAAAATTATTTCAACTTTGTATGTGTACCAAGTTTGATTAAACTGAAAAATACTTCTTAAGATAAACTAAAATTATAAAAATTTCCGCTAATTGAAAAAAAAAAAAAATATGAGCACAGGATGGACGAAATACACAAAGTCAAGTCAGATTTGCCTGTAGTACATGAGCACCAAGTTTGCTAAAATTCTGAGAAATATATCCTAAGAAGTAATACAATGCTAAAAATATGAAAATGGCCACCATTTAGAAAATGTGAACACAGGATGAACAAAATACATAAATTTGAAGCCAGTTTTCTGTGTAGTATCTGTGTACCAAGTTTGATGAAATTCTAAAATATGGTTCCTTAGATATATAGTTTGATCTAAAAATTTTAAAATGGTCGCCATTTTGAAAATATGAAAAGGACATAAACTAAATATATAAACGTCATGTCAGGTAGCTAAATGCTAGAAGTGTACAAGGTTTGATGAAATTCGGTCCTCTGGTTAAAAAGTTTTAAGGGGACAAACACACGCACACACACGCACACACACACACACACCGCACACCTACACACACTTACACCTACACACACAGCTACTCAGACAGAAAAGTGATCTCTTAAGCCTACTTTTTCCTTCGGAAAGCAGGCTAAAAATTGCTTAGATAGCTTAATTAGGCCCATTTAATATTCTTACAAATGTAGGCTCTGCGGGACGTACTTGGCAGATGTCTCTCTCTAATTGAGAAATAATATAACATAGTGGGTAAGTTGTTTTGTGAGAACTTGTACACACGTAGGTATTTCCGTATTTCTTCTTGATATGTTAAATTAGGTTAATATGAAATTCACAAACACAAGTAAAAAAAGGCGTTGAGCTGAGTCTGCCGCAAAATGTAGTAAAATAATTACGCAATTGTCCACGCTTGTGTCTCATTACTTGGGAGCGAAAACAAGTCACATAATATGTATGTAATAAATATAATCTTGGTAATATCAAATAATTCTAATTTCTTTCTGCCCATCTAACAATCGATTATCACGCGAACACTCGAAAATTTAAACAAATTATTTCGATCCAAGGACAAGCGCTGACGTCGGTTATAAATAAATTAAGGACATTTAACAATTAAAAATATAATTTTAAATTAATATAGCCACCTCGGGTTTTGTTTCAATATGGCTACGCTAACGTTAGTGTCAAAAGAACACGCGGAAATAAATTGTATTACAATCGCATAATATAGTTTCTAGAAAAACTTGTCAGTTAACTAGTCTCCTTAAGTTTGTTGATTTTTTTTAGAATTTATTAACTTATTTGATTCTTTTTTAAAATATAATCTTAAAATTTTGTAGAAGTAGGCAATTTTAAAGACTTCACTTGCCACAGAGAATTTAAAATTGGTACCAGTCTCGCGAGATTTTCAAGTGGTCTACAGACGCTACTCGAGAAAACGCTTTGATATATGACTATTTTCACAGTTGGCAACATTCCTCCTTCCCAGTCCCCGGAGATTACGACGGCGAAGTTAATTTGATTTCGTGCCAGAACCCGCGAGTGCTACGGTTAACTTAAAAACTTTCCTCCTTTACGTCCTTTTATTTCGTTGACCACGTATTTCTCGTTTGCGCAGTCGGTTCCTTTATTTATATACACCCTTCAGTAACTTTACTAGATAAAGCTGCATTATCCTGCTTGAAGTGATTCAGGATGTCTATTTTCACAGTGCTTTGCTTGTATCCGTCCAATACGTAGAGTTAAACTTCCTCAATAAAATTATCTGCTCTGGTTACTAAATGAAACATACAGCAGACATAATATAAATTCAAGACATCTTAAAAATTAATCAACCTTAGTGTCCACAGTAACACAGATTATTATTTTTCTTAGTATTATCGTTATTATTATTGCTAATGAAATTGACTGCCAGCATACAGAGAAACCATTACATTGATGTTGAATTACGTTTCTTGTAGCTTAAATTCATGTCAGTTATATACATCAATAAGCTTATTAAATTTTCACGTAGAAAATGTTTTCAAATCCCAAGAATCATCATATTTTTGTCTCAAGAAAATTTTATCGTCAAAAATGTATGGTCGAGTATATAATTCACAACTGCATATATATGTACCTATGCTGAAAAGGACAATGAAGAGAGGTGTTATAAACTTTTTGTACATAAAATTTTAAATTCTTGCATGTGTGACTTAATAAAGACTGGAACATCTACTAATAAAAGATAACTCCCAACTTAGTTTAAACATTTAAGAGTCATATGTTCAGATTAAATTTTATTAACGTTTTTCGAAGTGGATGGTTACTTACCGTTTCATTGACGAACGCGTGAAGCCTACTATTTGTTTATATTATTTCATTTAACCATACTTGTATTAGGATATTTCACCAGCAATTTAACTCGGGATATGTATAGCATTCAGGACTGCACATTAGCACTCACCGCCAGACAGAGCGTTCATCACTGCACATTCTGATGGATATATAACTCGATAATGCTTGATATTTACGCAGATTTTGTCACGTGTTACATTATATTTTTTCTTTTTCCGTGAAAACTATGGTATTAGGGTTGTATGTACCTGAATCAAGCGCCATATAATATATTTATAAAATAGATACAACGATGGTTGTCCCATTATTGGCCAAACAATTCTTGGTGTGTGATTGCAGATTACGACGAGCACATATTTTAGGATTTTATCAAAGCAACAAAATTTATGTATGTGAATTTCATTGTTTCTTGCAGACTATTATATGTTAACCATACCAAACATAATTTAGAATAGAAGATTAATTATTATTTGGCGTAATTTATTCTTAACTTTAGCATTGGTAATTAATTACTTTTTATGTAGTATCAATAACACACTAGTGAAATTTTGCGCTATAAGAATGTAAATTTTTCGTTCTAGTTATTGTAGGTAACTTACCATTACATTATTGTAATTTTATTAATAAGCTGTTTTTTTAAGTGAAAGATTCCCTTAAGTAAATAAATGTCTCCGAAAGAAAATCATCCAAGACATGTAGTCGTACCACTTTTAACCACTCCGCTAATAAGAATAAATATGTTATTTTTCAACCCATGAAAGAATGTAGCAGACAAACCGTTGAGAGGAGAAATATATTAGTCATGCCGCTAAAGTGTTGTTTGTTTTATGTGCCGGAGAGTTGGAACCAGTCCAGAGGTTTGCGGTAAATATTTCTATCCCGAGTGTGTGCCGTAAATTCCGTGGCGAGCCACGCCAGTCGCCGGACAAACAGCCTCGCGACACCGGAGTGGCGCCGGCGTGTAGAACCCCCAGCCTCACGTCCCCTGCGTAAATGTAACTTAGGGCCGAATTCAGAGACGTCTTTCGATGGTTATCCATTCACCGAATGGCTGTTCTGTGAAAACAGCTCGGTAGAGACGTCTTTCGGTGATTGGTTGACCGCTGGATACGACATTCGGACCAGTTGAAAGGGAATGAGCTCTGAAGTTCATTCGAAAGCCTATATACTTTGAAGTAAATAATACAGCTTGCGTTTTATATACATTATAATTCATATGAAACGATTTCACTTGTGCTTGTAAAGTGTATAAAATATTCTTGCCACTTGGCAGAATCATAATTTTAAAATTCTGTAAAATTTGTTTTGAAATAAACTTATATGGGTTAGAAATTGATTCGTCTATTGAACAGCTATTCGGTCAGTGAGTGGCAATCGAAAGACGTCTCTGAATTCGGATTACATACACACCATGTGTTGTGTTATAAAGATGGTAAATGATATGGAGGTTAGGTGTCATGTTCGAGAGACATTTCTCATTCTTTGAAGATTTAGAAAATGAAATTTCATTTCCGTAAATATGTTTACAAATTGCAGTGGATCCGTTTAATTTGTACTGGGATGGAGAATTTGAAGTATAGTTTTCCAAAAACCGTGCTAGCTCTGCTTCTCCTAAAATAAACAATAAAATACAGCCCGGCATAAACAAAGAATGTCACACGATAACTACTATAGACCACGGCCGTAGAAGAACAGTTTTGGACACTCTCCTGGAAACTTGACCCCCTTGTTGTTTTGCTGCAGGTCACCAAGTTACTGAGAATATTGTGTTTTATTGGCGCTGCAGTTAGGGCGGTCGGACTCAAACTCCGCCCACTTGCTTGCCACAAAGATAAACAATTTATCAAAACGTATGTTTTATCATTTTATGAAATACTTCCTTCGCTCACAAATTCAAGAAAAGGCCCCAGCAATCTTTATTTACTTTATAAATTTAACAATGGAAAAAAGTGGGCGGAGTTTTGAGTCCGACCACCCAGATTACAGCGCCAAAAATTACGACATTATCGGTAACTTGACGAACTACAGCCAAACAACAAAGGGGTCAAGCAAAATACATTGGTAGATAGGCGAGTATCCAGACCTGTACTTCTACGACCGTGCTATAGACTAATTACGAAGGAACACGAGACAAACGACAGTCGAAAAAAGATAGGGTACGTTCCCAACTTACTCTGTAAGCAGTTCCAACGAGAAAATATTGGGCAGTGTTACCAGATCTGTGCCGAAAGTGGAGGTGAACAGGCTTTCAGCTGGCAGTCACTCGAAAGGCGTTTTTTAAATACGAGAAATGAAGAGGCTGCCAGGTGAATGGGAGTTGTCAGCTCTTTCGAAGGATGACTTTGAATTCGGACTTAAACACTGCAGTAACCAACACTGAATATGTTAAGGACATTCCAGAATGGAAAAATTATAATTTTATGTAGGGAAGGCTGCCAAAGATGGGACAGTCACAGTGTCGGCTAGGATACTGAATGCTATTGCTATCTATCGGCCGTGACTAGAAGCTCGTATTGAATGGTTTCAGTGTAGCGGTCACGCAGCATCTGCGTGTTCTCGTTTGTTTTTTATGGTCAGGTATTTGTTTTCAGATGCACTAATTAAAATGTTTTAAGGTCGCACTTTTTGCATGTACGTAGTTTGCACTTATTCTATAAACATATATCAACTATATGTTGATAATATCAGGTTCGCTCTGCCACGTACTGGGCTCATTTTCGTCTAAATTTAATGGCTGCCTGTTTACAAGCCTTTCTTCTTTAAGTCACTCTGTCTCCTAAGATGGGACGCAAGTGTCCCATCTTAAGAAACAACGTCCCAACTTATTAAACTGTATCAGATCAATATACGTGAAATATTCTAAGGACTTATTTGTGTTATTAGTTACGTGTGAACCGAAAATAAAACAACGTTCATTAATTACAATTAATGTAAATAACAATTTTAACTTTTAACTGTCCTACCAGCCTGCTTACATAAGTTTTGTGATTGATTTTAACGGATTTTGATGGATGTGTTACGACTGTCTACATTTCGTACACTCGTTTTTGGGGTTTCGTTCAAACACAATCTGTTTGTTAAGTAACAAAATGGTTTAAAATATTGATATAGTATTTAAAAGTGCGAAATTTTCCACGCGCTGATAAGGAATTAGAATTTTATAAAGTGTTGTATTTTTTTTCTGATTTAGGTAACCCTATTTATATAAATTAAAATCATTTATTTTGATTGGGATTTTTTTTTCGGTTCGAAATGCCTGCGACACATTCGAAACACGTTTATTACACGAGAAAAATAACGCGATGAGGATGCCAAGAACAAGACATGGTGCTTGCCATCGCTGCTTGTGAAATAATGTCGGTACAGGATGCGGCAAGAAAATATAACGTTCCTAAATCAACAACAGACAGGCGGCGTCGAGGAAAAAACAAAATTGCTGTTGGAAGCAAAAAACATTTGGGAAGGTTCGAAACAACATTTAGTGCCGAATTCGAAAAAGGAACTTTGCGATTATATTCTCAAATTTGGAGAAATGTTTTTGGTTTGTCATACAGTGACCTCAGAAAACAAGAATTAGCACAGAGAAAAAATATTTCACGTAGGTTTAACCAGGAAACCAATATGGCTAGAAAAATGGCTGTAGTAATTTCTTGATCGTAACCAAGAATTGTCGCTTCGATCACCAGAACCTACTTCATTTGGAAGAGCTGTTGGTTTCAATCGACCAAGAGTAACGCATTTTTTTTATTTGCTTGAAGAATAGTGTAAAAGTACGGTTTCTGTGGGAGTTTCATTTATAATGCAGATGAAACTGGGAAGAAAACAGTTGACCAACAGTAAAAAATATTGCGAAAGAAGAGAAGAAAACAGGTTGGTGCTCTGACAAGAGCTGAAAAGGGTAAGTACATTACCGTTACATGCGCTAAGGGCTCAGTTCACCTCATATTTCAACGTCGTTTTGTATTTTTATATTTGTACCAGATATTACTTCCCTTATTTTAGACATAAATAGTGACTAGATCTTCCTCTTAGGAAATGTTTGTATCTCTAGTAGTTTTTACGTAATGAGTCGTAAGATCAAAATTCGCACTTTACGGTTTTATATACGCCACTAAAACCAACTGACATACCAAACCGAAAAAATCCACAGAGTATAACAATATAGTATGCAATGATTTGACATACAGAAAAACAAAGATAGTAAGTTTTTATATTTTTAAAACTTTTTAAATTTTTAAATTTTCGTTTTAAAATTCAAAATTTTTTATTAAATACAAAAGTGTTTTACTTTTTGTTCTTAAATGTATCAAATCATAGCCTACAACATTGTTAAACAATGTGAATTTTTTCGGTTTAGTATGTCAGTTGGTTTTAGTGGCGTATATAAAACCGTAAGGTGCAAATTTTTACGTTTACGACTCACTACGCAAAAAATTATGAGAGATGCACACATTTCCTAGGAGGAAGATTTTATCACAATTTATGTCACAAATAAGAAAAATAAATGTCAGGTACAAATATAAAAATAAGGCGTTGAAAACTGAGGTGTATCGCGCCCTTAATGCCTGTGGTAATTTCGTCTCGCCTGCTTTAATTTTTGCCAGGAAAAGAGAGAAACATGAATTGATGGATGATTCTCCTGAAGGATCAGTATTACTGGTTGGAACTACTGGCAGTGGTAGGGTAACAGCAGAGCGGTTTTTGGCATACATTACATATTTTGTGAAATATATGAGACTATAAATAGAAAATCAAATGCTTCTGATTGTTGATGGCCGCCGTACTCATACCACTTACAAATTACAGCCCTTGGACGTCAGCATATGTTGACCTATTAAAATTTATTACAACCAGGCTGTACAACAATAGCTGAAGGAACACCCAGGTGGAACTTTCGGAGAGTATCAGTTGGCTCCTGCATTGTGTCAGGCATATGGTAAAGCCGCAACGGTGGCGAATGCAAGCAGTGGTTTCAAGCGAGCTGGAATCTGGCCTATCAACAGAAATATTTTTCAAGATTACGAATTTGCGTCTTCCTCAGTCACTGACAGATCCCTTCCAGTTCATACAGCCTCAGTTGGAACCAGCTGCAGGTCTACATCTGTATGAGCCAATGCCAACAAAATCACTGATAAATCGCCAGGAAACTGCAGCCATCCCCAAAACGTGCTTTTCATCTTCGCTAGATGTCATCTTCCAATCAATCAGTGAGTGACCATTTAGTGGCAGCTTCCAACACAGTTGAAGACATCAGTCCTCATCCAGCAGCAAGAAGGAAAGAGTCGAGGAAATCAATAGGAGCCACTGTACTGACAGGGACGATATATAAGACTGAATTAAGAGAAAAACTCGCATCTACTGCAAAACGCAAAAGAACAGTTAAACGCAAGATCTTCACAGAACAAGAAATAAGTGCTTCTGCTCCGGGTACCAGAGCTGTTCCAGGTACCAGTGCTGTTGCGTGTACCAGTGCAGAAAATCCTTCTAGTGGTGGTAAGCTTCCTAGAAAATCCAGAAAGGTTGCGATTTCGAAAAAGGTGGAATGTCACTGCATTGTGTGTTATCTCCCATATTCAATATCCAAAGAAGATTGGCTTGTGTGCGTTGGGTATAGTGACTGGGTTCATGAATCATGTGCAAACGTCAATGATGGAATGTTTACGTGTGAACTGTGTGAAAATGACTGAAATGTTACAAGTATAGGCTAAAATAAACATTGAAATTATGTGTCTCAACTTAGGCACACTGATGTCCCATCATACGAAACATTGATTCTAAGACTAGACAAGTTTAGACTTTTCTTAATATTTTTTTCACTTAAAGTAATTTACTTACAGCTGCGCACATATTATTTCAATAATGTAATAATTAATTAGATTTTTTCACTTGTCAAAAAATTAAATCCTGTATTAAACATATCCATTAGAAATTTTTCTTTTAAAACTGTCCCATCTTAAGGAACCTTCCTGGAAGGAACAGTGCTAGATTTTTGTAGACTTAACTTTGGAGTATATTATAATCTTACAAATCAAATTTAGTTCAGCCAGTTTTCCCAAGTGCGTGTCACAGGCTAGGGTTTTAAGTTCATAAAAGCGCTATACAAAATATTTTCGTATTAAAAAAAATATTCTAGAAGTAGCAAATAAATGTTCTAGATTTCATAAATTATTTAAAAATACAAAAAATTGTTTGAATGGGTATTTTTCATACGCAAAGCCCTAGCCAGTGTCATGTACTTTGACTGTGAATAATTTAGTTTCATTACGTTGATTGGTTTTCAGGGGGTGTATGAACTAAAAACATGCCAATTTTTACTTTGAAATGCCATTATGGGAAAACTAGCTGTGCTAAATTTTTGTGAATTCTTCTCACCAATATCTCGCCTCTATGAGAAATTCTGTGGGGACCTTATCATTCTATGACATCATTTTGAGATACATGTGTATGACATGTTTATTGTACACGACTATACCATTTAAAAAAAATTGCGCGGCAAGAAAAATGCCAAAAAACAATTTTCAAATTTTCCGGATGCTAGAAAATATGCTTTAATGATAAGTGGTGATTATGAGATTGGTATGTACATGTGTGAAGATCTTTGAATGATATTCATAAGCAGACATTACATAATAAGTGTTGAGCCTTTTTCGAATAATCTTGAAACGGCCCAAGTTCTGCATCAGCTCTGTGGTCTTGGAAGATGACCACCTCAAGACAATTTCTCAAAGAGAAGAGAGGCGTCAGTTAAATGCTTTGCGCATTGAGGTGACGAGGTAAATTGTGAACGAGTAAGAGTATAGCCCACGACTATTCGCGATAGATGTAGTACGACTCATATTAGATATGTGACAGTGTATTATTATTACACTATCAAAGGCCGAAAGATAGAACAAAATATGACATTATGTAGTTTTCTCGTTTGCCTCCAGAGGACTGAGCACTCACGCTTAAAAATGCCATTTTCAGCCATTTTACATATTATTCTCTCTAATTACATGCGGTAGGACTAAATTAAAGAGTGGCGTCTACAAGGGCAAGATATAGCCAGAATATGTTGTAGTGTTATAATGATATAATGACAGCCGCATCGCCATTACGCGCTAAACATTGAAACATCGTACAAGCTATTTTTGTGGTGCTTTTTTTTACTACGGGGCTTCAAGAGGTAACATTCTTCAGTAAAAAAATCAGTTAAAATCTAAGATTATGTGTTAAGAGGATTAAGGTGAAGAGATTTCAACAAGCACGATAGAGCGAGGCTTTCAGCGCTAGTAAAGGGTGATGTTAGATGGGTGTGGAGTGGCACTGGAATGAAGGGTGAGAAGAAATTGGGAAATTATAAAGGAAATCTGCCAAAAAAAATACCATCGTCTGATACGATACTAACATGCGGAAATCCGAGTCAACCATACCGTTGATCTAATCCGGATCACCTTGGGGAGTGGGCAAACACAGCTTCAGTTTTAATGTTAAGGCCCATGCAATATTTAATGGTTTTTAAAGTGTACTGGATGATTGGATGATATGCAAGACTGACTGTAACACCAATGTCCTGTCCTCAATGCTACCAATATAAATGTTAAGTTCCAGCCGTAGCATATAAGCAGGCAAGTAAATTTAAATTAACAATTCACAGTTTTGCTTTTATGTGAGGACAAATTCACGGCGACATGATAGAAGGCTTATAAAATCCAGTTTCGATAGCTCAGTTTAAATCAGAATGACTAAAAATGTATGATGTAAGTTAAATTGCGTTAGAAATGTTTTTGCCTTTAGCTTAAAATGTGTGCTTATAAACTCATTAAGTATTTTTTTTTTTTTTTTTTTTAGAAGTGGAAGTACGAAGGTATTGTTTTATGTATTTTAAATGTTTATAGTATTCATTAAGTTAAATCGTTACAATTAAATTAATTTGAAATACAATTAAAGTTTTTTAATATTTAGTAAAATTAAGTGCAATATTATTTAAACAAGTCAATTTACGTTTTTGTTTATTTTATACTGAGTGTCAACGTTTTAGTGTACCTAACTAGAAAAATTATATTTTTAGTTGTTTCGCATTTTAACTGGGCCACTGATATGTAGCGTGAGATTCAGACTGTCATAAGAAGTGCCATGCACCTAATTTGTTAATTGTACTAATGATATGTATTCAAGAGTGAAACATATAGGCTTGTTAGAAAAACAAAAATTTTGGAGGCTTTGTTGTTGTACCTACATATGAGGTTTAATTTAAATAAATTATATTATTTTACTAATTCTGTTTCAAGAAGTCATTTTATCTTTTTTTTTTGTAAGGCTACGTTTTTTACCGAGAAATATTCAATATATGTGAATTTTGAAAAAATATTGCTGCAAAAAAAAAAACGTAAAAGATTTCCTGGCACTGGAATGGAAAGCTTACAAAAGAAAGAACATCAAAATGATGTAACCTATAGATTAATACAAGTTTCACCGAAATAAATTCTGTTTATCTTCTCACTTGACTAAGCTCCCGACATATGTTACTGAAGTGTCAAAAGAGCCACCATAGAACTCAACATTCACAACCTCATCGAATCTTTGACATGTTAAAATAAGCGCAGTAAATAATCTTAAAAACTATATTATAACTACAAATGAATGAAGTCACCTTTCTATTACTTAAAAAACCTAAAACAAAATAAAAAAAGTGATCGGAAGTTTTCACCAATAAATTGTATTTTACTACATGTACCTTATACAGAGCTACTATTATGTTTAGTATTGAAAACAATGTGTTTTACTGACAAGCATAGTGTTTGTCACCCAGGAAAACTAAATTTACTATTGCGAATTTTATACAGAAATATAAAAATTTAGTAGCTTTAGCACGTACCTAAATATACTCAGATATTCACTCAGATTTATTTACAATTTTATACTAAGCCATTGTGAAGAGATTTAAGTGTAAACTCAGACTGTCTGTAATACGTCTTAATGAGTAA
Organism: Medauroidea extradentata; assembly: GCA_003012365.1. NCBI lineage: Eukaryota > Metazoa > Arthropoda > Insecta > Phasmatodea > Phasmatidae > Medauroidea > Medauroidea extradentata. The sequence continues at coordinate 8,281 of PNEQ01064560.1, read as the reverse complement.
ATACAATGCTCGTTTCTTTTGGAGAAAACACACTGTAAACTAATTGGGGCTTGTGTGTAAATTTTAGGAACGGCAACTTATTGAACAATATTTATACACCAAAAAGGTGGACCCATTAAATATGGTATTGCTCAGTTACTCTATATTTCAAAGTATCACTAACTGTACAGTAAAAAACTAATAAATTTAAGTTTTCCAGTTTACTATGAATGTAATATATTAAATATAGTATGGTTTTGTGTAACCGAACTAGCTTCAAAAAATAAAGTTAGTTAAATTAGTCGGAATAGCCAATTGAATTGATTTCTTGAATTTGTTATGAAATATGTCTTTATGAAATTCAACTATCTCCAAATCAAGAACGGTTCAGTAACTTACAAAAAAACAAAAACCAAAAGTACGAAGCCTCGAAAATGCTTTTCTTTAGATTTTCAACAAAACACGTCTTAAAAAAAAACATTACTTTATCGCTAATAGTTATTCATTAAATTTAAAACTTTTTTATATTTACAGCGAAATTATGTATTACACTTTAAATGGGATATCCTTGTAATATTCCTTGAAAGATATATATAATAAGCGATTATGTTCCCATCTTTAATTTGTACAGCAGTTAATGGAATGTCTGTAGCGCTCCTCTTCAAGTAGGCCTCGACTTAAAAATAAACGACATAATCTGAAAACTTCTAGTGTTTTCCATCACGTACCAGTCTTTCCTTGGACAACACTACCGCTTACTGGAAGTGAAGTGAAGTCAAGCAATTGGTAGCAATGCCCTTTACGATTGTAATTTTTTATTCTGTGAATGAGAAATCATCTAGTTGAAATGTTATAGAAGTTTGTGCAAGAAAACATAGTATGTTCATATGTTCTGTACTTATAAAGTATTATTTCACAGTTTTGTGGCGATAAGGTAAGTTCATAAGGGTTAAGTGGGTTTCAGACCACAATTAAGCTAATGTTACATCTTATAATTTGCATTACGTAAACATGTTGTTTTACAAAGCCTTCCCTAAATTATATTTACATAATTTACAATGTCCATATCGAAATGTACGTTTTTATTTAAATGTGTATCGTCACAGTTGTAAATGCTAATTATAACATTAAATGCTTTTTAAAGTGTTTCAAATTGTAGGTTATGTTAGTGTTTGAAGTTCTGCCTGTCTAGGCTTCGAGCAATAATTACGTTACTCATTATTATTAAATTACGAGTAGAACACTTGTGACAGTTTGAGAATTGAGCTACATAATGTTTGAAAACTGCGCATGTTATATTAAATAATATTGATTTTTCTACCGTCATTGATACCAAGGTAGTGATATTTTTGACACGTAATGCCTTAATTAGAGTTTCGGACACGATTTATTGTAATTCGCTTTTGTGGTATTTTTGATTGGTTTTTATGACGTGTAAATTTAAAAACTGAAAATTCTAAAAACTTTTAAATTTTATTTTAAAAGCATTGTTGAGTGTCAGAAGAGCTGGCAAAATATGTTTGGAACACACCCCGTGGACTGAGAACTGGACGAGACACTCTATTTTGATTGTGTATTTGGTACACAACTGTTTTGCTTAAAAACGTTCAGGTTCGAAGATTGCTTCATGTATTTCCTTCCGTCTAGCTTGTCCAGATCTGTACCTGTAATTCCTCTTTTTTAACACAGGATATTAGTGTGTTTCCCGGTCGTGTGTTGCAGTTGAACGGTTATGATGTCTGCAAATCCTGAGAATCCATCAGATAGTCGTGGACATAGACTAATAAGGCTAGCGTTAGATAATTTAAACAGCAATCCTGAATATGTCGATGCGAACGACAGTGAAAACAAAGGACCTAAGAGTGTTGAAACTAATTCTCGTCATGTAAAAACATTAGCCATAAGGGCAATTGAAGAAACCGTTGAAGAACCAAGTGATGAAAGCTGTGATGATGGTGACAGTTATACACCACCACATGAATGTTTAGACACTGATGAACATTGCTTACCTGATGCACATTCATTTCTAACAAACCTGTCACCTCGTCAACAATCATCAGGCCATTACAATATTTCAACTTCTCAGAATGGAAAACTGTTACAATTATCTTCAAATGTCCGTGATGTGTTGCCAGTTCCAGATGCATTTGAAGACTCTGAAAGTGGTGAATGATATTTATTTTTAACAAACCTTTTCCAGATGTGTAGGATTGTAAGCATAGCCGATGTTACTTTTATACCGTATTTGACTTGAACGCTTACTTTTTTTACTAACTAATAATTTAACGAGTAAATTAAGTTTCAGTAAACTATTCCACTATAGGAACTCTAGTGTGAAATGAAGATTCGCAACTTTACACTTAGCGATTATTTCACTTTGGTGTTTGAGACCATAGTAATATTGCGAATGTGCTCTTTTTTAGGCATTTTGGGCTTCATTTACTTGTGCATGTAACACTAATGGCCTAATGGGTATCATTGCGAACTATTTGGAAAATGACTAACCTTGTTTTGGTTTCATATGAATCACGATAAAACTGTAGTTTTCTCATGCATTTATAGTTGTTTTTTTTTTCTTGTACTGTAAAACTGCACTTATGCCGATTGGCAACTTTACCATTGGAACGACGATATGTTCTTCGATTTGTCGTTGCTGCTAAACAGCTGATTTTGTCCTTGAAGAGAAGCTTGGGAAATTAAGTACGGAAGAGTTACGTGTCAGTGTATAATGAGTGGTCCTTGTTAGCGTGTAATGAATGTTGCAGGGATTACCAGTTAAGTGCTGTTATTTTTTGCTGTTAGCAGGAAGTGTGTGAAAAGAATATCGTATGTTGTTTTCTGACCATAATGTGAATAACAAAGTAAGACTTAAATAAAATTAGTAAAACTAATTAGACAGAACTGTTATGTGATACAGAAAAGTTTCAAGTCAACTGTTATAGAAACAAAGAATATATATATTTCTCAGAAAACGAAACGTGTTTAAATTCCAGCAAATTAAATATTAATAACATAACTCTTTCAATTGTGTTTAAGTATAACGACTCAGAGTGAATGATCAGCGCTTATTAACATCGAGATCTTTAGCGTAGGTGAGGCATGACATGATATGAGTATAGAGCAGTGCCGAAATGAAAGGGTGGGGGAAACGGGAGATCCCCGAGAAAACCCACCGACCAGCAGCATCATCCGGCACGATTCCCACATGCGAAACCCGGGAAACGAACCCGGGTCGCCTTGGTAGGAAGCGAATGGTCTGACCATTCGGCCACAGCGACCCCTTGACTCAGATAACGTTGAATAATTGATATGTAATGAAATATTGGATAAACAATACAACTGCAATTTTTAATGACCGACTGATTAGGAGCCGCCATACTGAATAAATAATGAAACAAATAAAAAAATTCTTTCTGCTACCGAATATGTTGCTATTTCGTGTTTAAATCTGTCGATATTGACAACACACAACGTTGCTAGTGTAAATCTTTTAAACTTACCGAATCAGTTAAATTTTCAGTTAAAATAATATATTGTTAAGATATATTAAATGAGCTTTGATATAACGCTTTTAAATTTTTGTTTCATCCTGGAAATGTTAGTGCTGTGAATCTTTATGGAAATCATATGTTTTCCATGCAGTTTGAAATATCACAAATCTGAATTTTTACAACATTTGCCTATTCGTTCAAAACATAACTGAAGCGAAGAAAATGATCGAATATGTGTGCTAATTCTTTCATGAGCACATGTATGTTTCAGTGGCGAAGCGTTGACGTGTTCCAAGGCAAGCAGTATGAGACCCGACTGTACACTTTGAGTAGCTGACAGTTATGTTGATGAGACCTTGATGTATTACTGAGAACTAGTTCCTCGTCTCTTACATAATACTGGCTGAGGACTGTACCTGGCTCTACCAGTCAAATTGTTTCACAGGCAAATGAGAGTTCTGTACAGTCACTGCTAAACATCGCTTGCCCTAGAACAATTCACGCTTCGCCACTGTATAATTATAATTTAACAAACTGTGAATAAGTTGTTATACGTACATTTTAGCTATGTTATTTGGAAAGAAATATAAGTTGCACTAGTTCGTCGTAAACATAGTTAAAAGGATAGACGTTTTAATGAACATAAAATTAAACGTGTTGCATGTGCAGATTACGTGAGGGCGAAGCATCTCACGTCTTCAGCATTCGTTTTAATTATAAAACATGGCTGCCTCTGATTTAATTATAAATATAAGAAAAGGTCATGCAATATATAGATAATCACATAATAATTAGAAATCCTACTAATCTCTTGTAATGTGTTGCCTTAAAAGCAACAAAAAATCCAAGAAATTGTTTTATACGAGACAACATAGCAGAGAATAAAATAATATAATTATTTGTAACGATACAGAATTAAAACAGGGAGTGTTTTTTAAGTGTAAATGCACGGTAAACAAAGCCTACTATATATTTTCTGTATGCAAGTATGTCGTCATGTAAACCACGTCATTTTTTTCAGTTGTGGCATTACTACTTAAAAAATAATGTACTGTGCAAAACATGTATACAAATATTAATAAGAAATTGGGGACCTGAATTCCAAAGCATGCTGTGCACACGAAAAATATATTACTTTCTATTGCTATTTCTTAAATATTGGACTTAGCATGGTTCAGATTTAAGGTTCCGAATTGCTTGGTGCTAGTTATGTTAAGTCTTCTCATTTCAAACTCTGTGTGACAGAAACCATTTTTCCGTAAAAGTGAACAGAGTTCGCAGAGATGAATGGGCTAGTCCTAATCTACATACACGCCTTACACACGCACGTCCCCATACCCCTCCTAACGCTCTCGACTTTACAATGGACCATACCTGTCACACGAGCGTACGATAGCTCTACAGCAGAAGATACGACGAAAGACCCGTGTAAACCCGGTTGAACCATATTGCTAAAGGGTCAAACGGAGCCGACGGGGGTGCGACTCGTAGGCGGCGAGGAAGGAGGACGGAAGTACCAAGGGAAGAAGGGTTTGGAGGAGCAGTCTAATGGGAAAGAATGGGCGGTGGCTCCGGCACACTGGCGCGCTCTGCGGTCGGCACGGCGCCGACCCAACTGTTTTGTCTGGCGCTGCGGTAATAGGTGTGGGTGGTCCCCTTAGTCAGGGAGCAGTACGGGGGAAGTCGCTTCTTCGTCCACAGATCCTAATTAAATCTAAAAAGGCGGCAGACACGTCTCCAGGCTTCCCGCGGAAACGGCGTGACTTTCCCTGCAGAGGATCCAAGTAGTTCAGGACAAAGAGGTACTACAGTACTCGGGTCGTCTGCTGAATCTTGGCGTCCAAGTTAAACAAGCGAAGATACATAATAGGCATCACCTTGGCCTCAGAATACTTAAGAAATAAACCTATACTGTCACACGATAAAGAAGTTGATCTTTGACATATTAAAGGAAGCTAAATAAATTATACATGTTACTAACCTCAGTAATGATGATTCGAAATTTTGCTTAGTTAAATACGCTGCTTCAAGGCAGAATTGATACAAACAATATAAGACCGAACTTGAGCAAAATCACACAAATGTGAAACGTGCGAAAAATTAGTCGTGAATAAAGGTTTTTGGAGACAGTCGAGAGTAAAACTTCCTGTTTAGCCATGCAGAGAAAAGTAGAAAAATTTACTAATAACCATGTACAGTACATTAATTCAGTAACATATCCAGTATTTCTAGCGCCCTTATTTTTTATACATACCGTAACCTATTTACTTTAACATTTCTCCGTAACATGCAACTGTAAACAGATTTTTGCTTTAAAAGATTTCCACATTTTTATACCAGAGCTGTATAGCTCGCTTCTTAGTGCTGACCATCATCTTTTCCCTTCAGTTTAACATTGCAAGATTATTAAAATACAAAACTTTCCTTAGAGAAATATTGAACCATTATTAAACATTATACATTCGAGACAAGAGCTATCAAACAGATCAAAGGAATGTTAATCCACATAGTATTTAATACTTGTATAGAAAATTTGTACAGTAGATCCATGTTCGCTATTGGTAGTTTAAAGTTTGTGTTGTCGAGTAGCTGCTACATTATTATTTTTAATGCTTTTGGTAAATATCTCATTGTTTTGTTAATGTCAGTATCAGCGATTTTGTTTACCTTATACTTTGTTTTCGTTGAGGGCATCGGCGCATAGAAAACAGAAAAATTGTTGATGTGTACATAGTGCACTTTAGAGTAGCCACTGTTGTTACATACATAAAGTTACTGTGTCGTATGAAATACGACACAACTAAGATAATGTACATAATTAAATTTTTGCATTGTTTTTACTTGTTTAATTTACATTAACGATAATACGTGTTATTGAGTGATTTTAATTTATTAATGATACTTCAGAAAGTTCACTTTCAATTACAACTACTCTTTCTTGTTACATTAGTTCGAGCCGAACCTAGTCGCGCTACAGTAATAGTTTTTTTTTGCAGGATGTAAGCTGCTGTGCTTTAATTCTTCGGTCTGTTGTTCTCTCGTACCTCCGTCTTCATACCACGTGCTGCTGCTACTGCAGCGTGTGATTTCAGTATTTCACCGCGAGATTTCAATGCAGTTTAGCTGTTCTGATCACGTGATTGTCGCATGTTACCGTGCTTCACGCGTACTTTGCTAATGTTGGTCCTGTTGCTGATCTTTGCCGATGCTATTTTTTTTACGTTTCTGCAGCTTCTTCTGTTGCATTTCGTAACATGCCCGACTTATTGCTGCGTTGTGTGGGAATCCTAAATGTTTATTTGCCTACTTTTAAATCCTGACTTTTTGGAAATGGCGTGCTTTAGAGAAACGTTGAAAAAAAATAGTAAAATGTTGGTATCAATGTTGTTTCTCTAAAGCATGCCATTTTTGGTTTAGGATCCATATTCCATGCAGATATAAATCGGGCATGTTACACTTTTGAAAATGTCGTAGTTCGTGAGGTCTTCATTGGTAACATGGGTTTAAATGCAAAAACAAAAACAGTTCAGAGAGTTTAGTCTTGTCGAAATAAACAGTTTTCGCCAAAATCCTTAAAGAAGTAGCATGCATGCGTAATAGTGAGAGTGTCGAACCGTGCAGTTGCAAGAGTAGTTGTGCGCGCTGCGATCGGGGGTGAGATGCATTTAAAAATCAAAGTATTGTGTGATAGCAGTGCATATCATTGTACTGTACACAAGTAAATAAATTAAACAGATAAAGACATTAACAGCCACGAAGAAAACAACAAACGTAAAAGCGTTTTTATGGCTTTAGATTCAGCAACAAGCGAAACGTATTTCTTGTAGGACTACTGGCAAAATGAATGAAGGGATTCAGACGGCTCATAACATTTAAGATTTTGAGAGCCAAATACGAGTGACATGGTGTGAACACGTAGTTGCGTTGGGAACGGAGGATATGAAAAATGGGCCGCCTACGATAAATGCCATCGACCAACGTCATCGTACCGGCACGATCCCCACGAGTGAAAATTAACGTGACACCCGGCGGTAATCAAAACCGTATCGCATTGTAGGGAGACAAGCGTCGTGACCGTTAGACCGCTATGGCAGTTGTGCTGCCATACTTTGGAGAAACAACATTGATATCGACACTGTACTATTATATTTCTTCTTCAAGTATTACTTCACGAAGTTACTCGTGTTCGGTTTGTTATCATCATGACGAGAACAATATCATTTACGCATGTTTCAGCTGCCTGCGACCTACCATTTTCGTTCACAACTGCTACGATATGTACGCAGAATGATGGAAACAAACTGATCTGCGACTTCAAGAGTATTGTACTTGTTTGCTGTGAATGTCCACCATCGTCTATACGCTGCACATATCATATGGATTTTCGCAGGATTCCCTATGCTATAGGCTCTGTATGTCTGCGGGAATATTCAAGTGTTTTTGAGCATAAACGGCATGTTCTGGACAGTTGCAACAAGAGGACCCTTTCTGTCACACAGGTCTCATATCGCAATGAACCATATTCAAATGTTCGAAAATCCTGACGGTAAAAAAGTTGACTGCAATTAGAGGGTTTCCACCCATATTATTTTCATGAGGGTGGTAGGTATCACGTTAAGCCGCGTTTACACCAAATGCTGTCAGCAAATGTTGGCCAGCTTTTGTTGGCAGCAATGTTGTCAACGAATGCTGGCAGCAAATGCTGGGAGCAAATGTTGGCGAATTCCCTAGACTGATCAACATGTGTTGACAACATTTTAGCGCTTTGGTCATTCGGCATTCCGAGATGTCAACACTCGAGCAACTTGCGG
>PNEQ01064559.1:0-62697 GCA_003012365.1 Medauroidea extradentata | reverse complement strand
GTCCCCCCCCCCCCCCCCGCTTATTTACAGTACACACTATGTATAATATCCACACTGTCCTACTTATATGTTACAGTTAAAGACATTATAAAACAAGTGGCGGCACGTAGGAGACAATTTTCAGAAACACATACAGCAAGGAAAGAGCGGTGATGCTGCCTCTGCAAAAAGAAAAAGGTATGTCTGTGATGACATCCTCCACTTTCTGCTGAACTGGATGGAAAAATGTCAAACATTGGGTAATATTGCAGACAACGAAGAAGTTTCGGAGGATACTCGATATCACGAGAACAACGTAGAAGAGCATGCAGTAAACGTATTAAGCAATGAACCAGGTGTCAGCAGCGGACCTACACATCTACCTTGCTTCGGCAACCGACAACGCAGGCAGTCTAAGCTGACACAGTTTCAGGTGGAACTGTTCCAGAAACTGGACACCACACCTAAGGACCAAGAGAACGCAAATAAGGCGTTTTTAATGTCTCTTCTTACGGACTACGGGAAACTGAACGATGACGAAAAGCTGGATTTCAAATTTCTCACACTTCAATTCTTTCGCAACATCAGACAAAAATAACAATTCCCAATACTATCTACAAGCGAAAAATTATACTCATTCATGCAATCCTCCAACTCCGTATATGAATCCTTCTTATCAGACCAAAATTCCTCATTTGCCTATGCAGGGGCCACCCCGCCTTATGTAACACCATCACCTATCCATCATTGTTTATCACCGTCACCAAATAACACCATACAAATAAGTGCCTCGTATCTACCTACGAGGTACTGCAAACATATATTGTTGTGAAAATATGTATTTCACAGCTAATTAGTAGTATTTGCCTATTGTGTTTGTATTTGTTCTAGCTCACTCCATGTATATTTGTCGAATGTATTGACATTTCATTTGTGCACCTTAAACGTATGAATACCATAATGTAATGTTTCACTAAGTAAATATATTTTCTGTTCTTACCTAAGCGTTGTCGTTAATCTTGCCTCCAGTAATTGCATTTCTTATGAATAGCCTCAGGATTTCAAGCAGTTCATCTAACGATATTTGTGTCATTCGGTAATCATCAAAAACTTGTCATACCTTCGAATATTTTGATAGAACATCTCAAACCTGTCATGTCCTTCCTGTTCAAAATTTAAAGGATGAACCCAACGCTTGTGATGCACCAGCTCTCGTAATAATCCATCTGCTTCAAGTGCGCACACCATTTTTAATTTAGATAACATGGCTACAACATACACACATACATGTTGCCACAGTCACTGCTCGTAGAAAATTGAAGTTCTTGCCCTATCCACTCCGGTTTGGCGGGAATAGTGCGACACCACGAGGCCATCCGGTGAAATTGCGTCCCTTTCTGCCGCTGCGGCGAAATCGCATAGTGTGACAGCAGCCTTACGTACATTGAGTAGTTTTCGAATAATATTGTGTTTTGTGTTGCCTGTATGATGAGCTGGATAACCAAGAACCTAATCCTATTATATTTTCTGAACATTTAATTTTAATATGTCAGTTATCAGCAAGCTATTATCACTAAACTAATTTGTTGAGTTATTGGTATGCATACTCCAGTTTGTGTGTGATATTGCAATTTTCTCGTTGCATTTTTTAAACTATTAACACTTGCAACTTTGATCTAGTCAGAAAGAGATGTTGTACATACTTCACACAGATGAGTCTCATACTAAACATTAATACTGTACATAAACGTGGCTTTTATTGTTTGAGGCAGATGAGTAACAACCTATGTCAGTAACTCAGCTGTTTGTATTTTTTGTGTGTTAATCCACTGCAGTACTTCTTCATTCTGCAATGTAAAATTTGTAGGAATTTTGATAACTTGTGTGATTTATTTTATTAGCTTAACAGTATTAGGTTACCTTGAAATAAAGCTGTAATATTGAGTATTTTTATTGTTATTGTTATAAAACCCAGAGCCTTTAGTATAAATTACTACTGTTCTAATGCTTGATATTTTAAAAATAATCATAGTAAAACATGGTGCAATTTATGTGTTACAAGAATTCACAAACAAACAAATATAAAAGCCTTAGTTTTTTCCCCAAAGGTGAAATTGTTATTAAAGTGAACATCAGAACTAAAATTTTTACATAGTGTACAGTATCTCTTTGTATACAATATGTACACAGTACAAAACATATGTGTAGTTTATTCCATGTAAATATATTTTGTTTAAAATGTGTAGCATCTGTGTGGAAATTGACAAAATTTTTATCTCTTAAGACAAATTAATTCACTAGAGTGGACAATGCAAACAAGTATATAAAGAGGAAAAAATTAACACTGTACTCATTACACATCATCTTACGACGAAAGCAATATAGCAAGAAATGTGAATAATTGCAAATACTCTATGCAACATTGTAAGAAAACATTTTACCAGCATGACAAGTTTCTAACGAACCATTTATGATATTTATTTACATACCTTTGCATCCACAGCATCTTAACAAGTGGAAATGTCACATAACAGGCTTAATGAGTTATTGTTTCTGACAGAAACTTCATTTTTAATTTGTAAGTTAGGTGATTCTAGGCTGCAGTGGAGGCGTAGAAGGAAGGACAGGGGGACACTGCCCGCCCCCTAGAACACTAGAACAAGGGGGAGGGACAGACAAGGCATTTGTATCCAACCTAAACTTTAATATTTAAATTTATTTCATATTTCGGCCAGCTGTATATTCAATATTTAGACTCAAAAACCACTTAAATAGCACCAATTTGCACACTAAAATCCAAATGTTCCTGGGGGAGGACGCCTGGACACTCTGCTTCTATAAGTCGTTATAGGGAAAAATCAGTCAATGTTTCTTCCCCTCCCAAGGTGGAAATAAACACACAGAAATAAATTCTTAAAATCATCAGCCTTTCTGATTCATTTTGAACAGCGAACACATTAGTTTTTCTTAGCAGATAGTTTAGTGGAAGGCAAGAGCGACGAGCAGTGATACAGTTCCAGTTTGGGGTGATTAATACAAAAACCAGGAATCGCTTCGCAGCAGAAAAAGTGCATAAGATTCTCAAGTACGAGATGCTTAGGTTTATTCAACAAAGAACAAGTATACAGCATAGACAGCTGATGCAAGGTCATTAACAATTACTATACCATAATGGTACTTATTATAAACTTTAACTACGTGATTTTTTGGCAGTGATTTAATTTGTTTATGACAGCCATTTATGGTTAATTAGTGAAACTGTTCATTGTACTGTACCATTTTTAGATTTTTTTCTGATAATTTGTGTTGAATTTTATGATCACATAGGTATTTCCCGTTTGTGGTACTATGTTTATTGGCAGATAGGCACTGAATGTAAATGGATTTACCATCCAGATGTGTAACGACTATAATCAATTTAACTGTTATTTTTTCTTCTGTAATTTTTCACCCTAATAAAAAACCTCAATTTTCCTATTTTCATATCGAAGTAGAAAACTATTTTCCCCCACACCAGCTTCAGAACCCTTTCGGTTACTAATTTGACAAAAGGATCATGTTTTCATAATTTTTATCTAGTTTTTACAAGAAATTTAGTTTTATGCTAGTAACTTGTACATGTGAAGAGTGTTGTCCCAGCCTCTTCTGAATGAACCTTGGCTTGTCGTAGATGTGTTGTGTTAAACTACAAGGTGTCCGCGCTTAACGTTTTAAAACTCTCCGTAGCGACGTAGAGGACCTTCAGACAAGTAATATGATGTAGGACACTTGGGAGGGGGGTGGTACTTGGACGGGAAATGCCTTAGAATCGGTAACGAAGATATAATATTATATATATGTCGTCGCACCTGCGTCGCGCCATAGTCGTTTAGTAGCTCCAAATACAACACAGTTACAACCTGAACGGTTCGCCTCATCGGCATGCTGTCAGTTTGGCTCAGTGCATGTTTTGAAGTCAGCCTTCCGGGGTTCGAGTCTTGGTCTCTTCAAAAGTTTCATTTGTTATTGTGATGGAATGTGATTTTATTTATTGTATGTTTGTTTTCCTTCGTCTTTGTTTGCAAAGCCCGGCATTGTGGTGCCATTGTTTTAGTTACACAAAGAAATGAAGCTGTTGCTGTACAAATCAAGATAATGTTTTTGTTCATGTAACATTTCTTTAGTGACATTCTCTTTAATTAATTGTGCAGAAACGTTAAAAGCTTTAGTAAGAATAATGCAGACGAAAGTGTAAGCATCGGTAACGTTTGTAAATCAATGATTAACCTGAAAATTGACAACGACACGTTCAAAGCCAAGATTAGGCCGCATCTGCACAACTCCGCTTCAACGACCGTAACATAAAACAAAACGTTTCCAAACTGAGAAGTAAATGAGGCGAAACGTTGAGAATGCACCTGCACCATATTTGGAGCTGCTAAATGACGACTACAGCGTGACACAGGTGTGATGTCGTATTACATCTTCATTACCAATTTTAAGACATTTCCCGTCCGAGTACCTGCCAAGTATCCTATATCTCTTTACTTGTCTGAAGGTCCTCTACGTCGCTACGGAGAAACGTTAAGTGCGGACAACATGTATATAGTAGCAAATAAGTAAAATATTTGATAAGAGAAAACAGGTATTCTTGTTCAAAATAATTTAGCATTTGTTATCCCTGCTACCTATTAAATAATAGAAATAAATAACTGATATAAACAACTAAGTCAACACATCAAGCAGACCAATAGCAAGAAATATTTCCCATGTTGATAATTCAATCAACCTTCTGGCTTCAGCATCAATGTTTGCAGCAAAACGGTGGGTATGGTGTCTTTCTTTAGCGTAAAGTTGGCTCAGATAAAGGGTATCTGATATGTATTTTATGTAATACACTATAACAACTCCAATACTGGAGACTTTTGTAACAAAATACTGAAGATTGGGGTATTTAGTTTGTGTGGAGTTGCTGTAGATAAAGTGTATATGATGGTATGTGTTTGGTGTAGTTTCACCAAATTCACACTATCACAATGTACCAAAATTGGTGTGTTGTTGCAATAAAACACCGGAGATTAGTTTATTTGGTTAGCGTGAAGTTGGCGTAAATAAAGTGTTTCCAATGGTGTATGTTTGGTGTAGTTTCACCAAATTCACACTCACAACATACTAAAACCGGTGTGTTTTTACAACAAAACGTCAGAGATTGGTGTATTTGGTTAGAGTGAAATTGGCGAAAATAAAGTGTATCCAATGGTGTGTGTTTGGTGTATGTAGTTGCACTAAATTCAGTATCGCCACTTACCAAAATTGATGTGTTATTGCTATAAAACACCCGAGATTGGTGTATTTGGTTAGCGTGAAGTTGGCATAAATTAAGTGTATCACAACATACTAAAATTGGTGTGTTTTACAACAGAACGCCGGAGATTGGTGTGTTTGGTTAGCGTGAAGTTGGCGTAGGTACAAGGTGTATGGTGGCGTGCATTTTGTGTAGGTTACCATATTTGCACTGTAATGTACCAAAATGGAGGTTTTTAACAACAAAATGCTAGAGATTAGTGTATTCCTCAATCTTGGTATGCAGATAACTACACCACAAACACACTAAGAATGGTGTTTTAATTTTGTGTTTTTTTTTTAGTATATTAGTGATGAATTGAGGTTTAATGTAGTGTTTTTTTTTTTTGTGTAATTTTGGAGTATTTTTCCACCAGATTAGTGATTTTTTGGTTGTATATTGGTGCTGAGTTGGGTATTTTGGTAGTGTTTTTTTTTGTGTGCACTTGGTGTGGCTACTCAGCATGATGGTGGGTTATTGGTGTTGCCACTTATTTCACGCTATATAGGCCTAAAAACACCAATGTTGGTTGGTTTTTGCATCAATACACCAATGGGTTGGTGTATTAAGTTATTGAATTTGTGGTGTGTATTGGAGTTGAATTGAGGAATTTTGTAGTGTTTTTTGGTGTAATTTTGGTGAAATTTTCCACAAAGGCAGACTCCAGCAAACCACAACAGAAACCAACCACACACAACAAAAACCACCAAACCCCAACAGAAAACTAACAGGCCCCAGCAAACCAAAACAGAAACCACAAAACCCTAACAGAAAACTAACAGGCCCCAGCTAACCATAACAGAAACCACAAAACCCCAACAGAAAACTAACAGACCCCAGAAAACCACAACAGAAACCAACAAAATACAACAGAAACCTCCAGAACCCACAAACCCCAATAGGAACCAACATAACCCAGCAAAACACAACATAACACCACAAACAACAACAGAACCCCTCAAACAACAACAGAACCCCTCAAACTACAACATAACCCCACAAGCTACAACAGTATCCCACAAACTACAACACAGCCCAATGGATACAATATAGCACAATAAAACCCACAAAACTAACAGTACACAACAGAAACCAACAGAACACAATAGTGGCCAACAAAACAACAGCGGCCAACAAAACAACAGTATCCAACAAAGCACAACAGTATCCAACAACATGCCAACAGTATGCAACAAAACACGACAGTATCCAACAAAACACGAAAGTATCCAACAAAACACAACAATATCCAACAAAATACACCAACATCCAACAAAATATAACAATATCCAACAAATTAATACAGTACCCAACAAAGCACAACAAGAACAAACAATACAACCTACTCCAATAGAAAAAAATGAAAATCCAATAACACACAACAGAAAACCATTAAAAACCAATGTGACACAACAGAAACCAATGAAAACCAACGACACACATAATGAAACATTGAAAACCAACAGCACACAGCATGAAACATTGGAAACCAACAGGAAACAACAGAAATCAAAAATAAACAACAGCAAACAACAGAATCCAATGGAAAACAACACACAAAATAAACCAATATAATCCAACAAAATATAATACACCACAAAACCCAACACAAACCAATGAAATATCCCAGTTGCAGCCAACAAAAAACACTGGTATCCATTGAAGGCTATTGGTTCTACAACAGGAAACATTCGAAACCAATGAAAATTCATTAGAAAAAAAAATATATATATATCTTACAACAGAAACCCCTGAAATTCCGGTTCTTTTCTGATATAAATTTTTGGTAGGGTAGTATCGTTTGCTGCAGAAACTTGTCAATGGGCGGCTGTCCAACTGCAAGTAAGTTTTTTAATTATTGTCGTTTCATGTACAGCAATAACAGAAGTTTTGTAATCATGTATTTATAGTAATAAAAATACACCACGATGAGACTACCATTTCAATGTGACACAACTCATTTCTGTAATTGAGAAGAATAGCTACTCCACCTGTAACATCTAAAGTATTGAGTTTAGAAGTATGGTGTAGGTATAAAAAATATTTCTTTTGGTCTTAAAATGTGTCGTCATAAGCAAAAAAATAGCAATTTACCGATATTAAATGTTTTCTGTTTTTCCAAGACTCTGTCCCCTAGACACCCTTAAACCTACACCCGCCAAACTGTTGATATTAGAGGAACAGTTCATAAATGAAAAATGCTTATTTTGGCCTGAAAATATGTCGTCAATAAAGAAAACGGTACCATGACGATGTTTACTTTTCCAGTTTTTCGTAAATTTTTGAAGCCCCACAAGCATAGTTACTCTACGTTTACCGGCTCAACTATTCATATTAAAGGCTTGGTGTACTGATGAAAAATGCTTCTTTCGTAATGAAAATGTGTGGCCAGTAAAGAAACTGAGTAACTGTGAGGTATAGTACTCCACCTGTAGCATTTAAGGGCGCGGTTCACCTCAGTTTTCAATGTTTTTTTTATATTTGCACCAGATATTTTTTTCTTATTTTAGACTAAATTGAGATTAAATCTTCCTCTTAGGAAATTTGCGTATCTCTCATAGTTTATGCGTAATGAGTCGTAGACGTCAAAATTTGCACTTTACGGTTTTATGTACGCAACTAAAACCAACTGACATACCAAACCGAAAAATTTTTACAGTATATAACAATGTTAGATTACATTATGTTAAGTAACATTAGGTAATGAGTACAGTTTCTATACTGGCGTTAGGTTACGTTAGGTAATGTTATTTTAGGTAAGGAGTACAGTTTTTTGGAGCAATGTAATGTGATCCGCTTATGTTTTTAAGATTCGTTACATGTTATTGTAGAATGGGCCATAGTGCTATAGAAACATTTTCAGTTAGTAAACAATGACACTTTTATCAGTATACGATGAGTAGCCATTCTTGATATTTACCAATAACATAATTAAGATACTCCTACTATGTTTTATATGTATAGGCCTAATATAACAATTCGTAACTATGAAATATTAAAGTCACAGTAATCGTTTACCTGTCTACGAAAAAAACTGCACGCCGTCTTACAGTTGTTTTTCTTTAGCTAACTATAAATCCTCCGAATAACACCTGTCGATAATGAGTAATGAAGATAAATTTCGCTTAACTTTAACCACTAAACAGGATTGTAGTTACCTGAAATAATAATTATTTTTAAACAAAGAGCAGAGTTGATATCAAAATATGGTGACCATGAAAGTATGGCTTTTTTCAAAGATGTTAGAAGGATTCTGATGGAGAATGTCGCCGGGAATTGTAACCAAACAAATGCTTGACATGGCTGGTATCAATATGGCCGACTAATTAAAAAATCGAGGAAATATTAGTTAGGAGGTGTGTAAACAGGGCTAAAATATAGAGTTTTCAACCTAAAACATCTATTAAAGAGCATAATACATTCATCTACCATTAAAAATTCCTGTCTGATGTGAACTTTTGAGGTTAAATCAGTATGGCGGCTGGCCAATTTGGTGGCTACCTCTCCCCCCTCTTGGCTTCACTCCCCTCGCCATCATTCAGACATTATGTTACCCCCATGGCTTTTTTAGTTAAAATAGTGCAAATATCTTTCATTTTAAAAATAACATAAAAATATACATACAAATAACAATAAAAAGTTAACTGGTAAACTTCTTTAAGAAACTATAATACTTTTAAGTGGGTATATTTAGTATTGAATTAAGTTAATGCTTTTGACTTCTTACTAATCGCCATTTATTTAGTTGCAGCAATGTTACCAAAAGGCAGGAAAATGAAACAGAAATATTGCGACGTTTGCACCGATAGAAACGTCACAAAGTTACAAATAGGCGTGCGACCAAAATGCAACAAAGCAACGATTCTGCAACCAGGTGTGCTGTATGGGTTTGTTATAAAAGACAATTTTTTTCTCAAAATAACACTTATAAAATGTGTATTTTCACTCAAATGAAATAACTTCATAACGTTTTGTTGCTTGTCACCTTACAGCTGCTAGTCACCCCACTTTATGGTAATAGTGATGTGTATTTTTCAGGAATTAGGTTGTTTAACAAGTTGCCAAATTATATTAAAGATATAAGCTATGTAAAACTTAGAAAATTTGAGGTAAAATTGAAGCAACTGCTTTTATAACACTCCTTATACTCAGTACATGAGGTCTTAAATAGTAAATATTGTTTGTTTAATTTTTTGTAACGACAAATTTGTATGTATAATTGTATTCATAATAGTTTGTGTTTTCCTTGTTTAATGTATTATATCTTATGACTTGTACCATAACCCTTGAGACGATACTCAAAAAAATTGGGATTATACGATTTGTAATAAAATAAACAAATATTTTCATGAGTGCCTCTTGCATGCCGGAAGATTTATATCGCTTGAGGTTCCTGTACGATTTGCAGGGTAATGTCTACACTATCGAGTATTTTCGGGGAGGATTTCATAAGCGCGTTTTAATTTATCTGTAATGTAGCAGTTGGGAAAGTTCTTTTGTAATATTGAGAGCCAGAAGTTCTGTTTGTTTTGACTGTTACTTCAACTTATAGTTAACAGTAAAATTGATCGCATGTTCAGATATGTGGCTATTTTCGAAAAAAAGAAATGGTGCGATATCTAAACCAAAGCCTATTTTTCTTCATTAATGAATCAGGCTTAATGTAGTGTAACTGCACACTATTTTCAACGTTTTCAGGTATGCTGAGTTTAATAACATCATCAGGAAGTTTGTAACAAATTCTAGAAATACAGATTTATTAAAAGTCAATGAGAAATATGTTCTTTTTTTTTTTGTAATGGCACCCGCGGTCCTTCATATTGACCAATGGTAGTACTAGTGTTAATTTTTAATTTTATTCCCCTTTTGTTTCAGGTAACTGGCAATAGCAATTAAAATAACAGAAATGGACACTGCAGAACTCCAACCGTCTCCTCCAAACAAGGAAAGAAAAGTGTTTGATTGAATTAGTATTTTATGCAAATCCCAGGGTCGAGAAAAGCTGTATGGAACAGACTCTGCTCGGCTGCAAGTGAAAGAAGCAAGCAAATTGCTAAATGATGGCATGATTTTGGAAACAGAAGCAACTTTTTTATAATATGACGTGCTACAGACCTCACATTCTGGGGTCGAAAAGAATAGTGCCAGCTTCAGAGCAAGAATCATCACAAGGTATGTCGAAAGATACTAACAATTTATAAGTAAGAAAACATACCCCTAGATTAAGTGGATTTGCACTACAGTCAACAGTATATATAATTTGCAACCATTCCAAACACAAAAATGAAACAACTTTTTCGTATCTGCGAACCTGGAAGAGCACAGGAAATTCTAGATGAAGTTTTTGAAAGAATGTGTACTTTAAACGACATATCGAGGATGTAGGCTACAGATATTATGTAACATACCAATTGCCCCAGATGGAAAAAAAGTTATATCTGAAATAGGCCCGATCTGGGCCAGGTTTGAATTAGTGTATATTTCTCTATTCCTGATGACATATTTGATCTATTTCAGACCTGCGCAGATCTGACCCAGACATACTATTTTCATATGGGGCATGAAACCATGTATAAACAAGCTTAGAACCTCCAGATCATCTGAAAGTATTCAGGTGCCAAACGAGAAGATGTTTTGTTGATAGGAAAAAATTTCGCACTAAAAGGAACACACTTTCCGATCTTCAGGATTAATTTATGGTACTAAATGCAAATAAAGCCACAAAAAACATTAAATTAAGTTCGTGATCGTAGATGTGTGTGGAGATAGCGTATGTGTCTCGTGCCCTAAGGAAAAAGGCACTATCTCAGCTTGTTTATACATCAAATATTGATTATGGTGAGATAGTGGATGCAGTACGATAAACTGATGTAATTACAAAATGTGCTAAGATACTTCGTGAAAAAGAAAGAGTTATGAGTTTCATTTAAGTGGTAAATTTGGTGACACAGCTGACATAAAAATGTCTAAAACTGAGTTCGAACAGTCACGACCAAAGCAGAGGGAAAGGTCCCTACAAGAACTAACACCTTCATCTGGCAAATCAAAAAATCCTGACTGTAGATGTGATACTTTGTTCCAGATAGCTTAATTTATCATTCACAATGGCTTAAAAAAAACACCACTCCATATCGCCAATGCTCAGGCAATATACACAACATAAGTAGATTATAAATTCTTCTATCACAATGTTCAATAATCAAAGACTATTTTGCAGTTATGATTATGTACTTTGTCAAGACCAAATGCTAACAAACAGAACTACCATCAGAGCTGAAGACCACCGTGTTCCAATTCCATTTTAAATATAATCTGACATTCCAGTTCATGGTGCTATGGACAGTTTTTACAGATAAGTAGCTACCATGTCAAGCATGCATGGGACACATGACACAGTATTGGTTTTGTTCCAAGATCAACAGGTTCAGGGTAACCAACTTGATGTTTCATCAGATGATGTGGATGGTCCAGAGAACTATACAAATACATTTAAAACAGGAATTTACAGAAGGTTCCAAGTCCAAGCGAGCAGATTATTGGGAAACAACAAAAACACATCATTGTGGATCTGGGAACGAAACATGTTATCAATAATGGTTAACCTAAAATTTTTGTGTGCGTGGAACAATATGATCACAGTTCAAATAGATACACTTTTGCTCTTTACTTTTTATAAATTAATAAAATTAGTGGATTTGGTGCCTTTTGCTAGTGAAGTAATGTTCACTCTAACAATGGCACATAAATATAATGTCTTGAGTAGATATTAGTGCAATGTTGGTATATTCCATTAAAAATCAAATAATATTATATATGGAAACATATTTTGCAAACACATCACGACCTGTTACTTTATAGCTATAAAGCAGTATTATGTATTACACTATCAGAGAAAGCACATAATGTACTTTGTGTATATTACTGGAACCTTGGTATATGCTAGTGATGAAACTACTGAACAACACGGAAACATATTCTTCAAAGACAATAATATCAGTCACAAACAAAATAATGCACTGTTGGCACATTCATGGGCATGTCTATTAGTCTGTGGCAGGCTGCCAATGTAGTATATTGTCGTAGAATGTGACTGCTTTATCATGAACTGAACATATCGCGAATGTCTTCAAGTTTTGATTTTTATTTGGTACAGTTCCATTTCTGTAAGCAATACAACGGATCTCAACTGTCCTGGGGGCTGAATATTAACAGTACGAAGCTATTCATGTTCTTCAACAACTCCTTTTACATCAGATTTGTAAACGAACTGGTAGTAACAGCACTGTTTAAAGTAGAGAATCACTGTGCCTTTGTAATGTCCAATATATTTTGTCATTAACAAGAGGTGCCAAGTCGATGACTTGATATCTTTTTGCAAGTTCCACATGTATTTAAAAAGAATGCTTTGGAGAATCGGAATCTTGAATAACCTGAATTTTCTGAAAAAGTGGACATGGTTTCTTTTACAAATTCCTGATTCATATTATTGATGTTACAAAACGAAGCTTAAATAAAGAAATAGATGCACAAAAACGTATACATTATCGAAAACCTAAACAAAGATAAACTCTTCCTAGTACCTTCTTCCCAAGCAGTGACTTGAACACAGCCAACGAGGTAAAAAAATGCAGGCCAAAAACTGGATATTTTGTAAGTTTCTATTCCGATTTCTTAATAAATCAAATCTACGTGCGTTATATTTCCCTGAAGAAGTTAAGCTCCATCCAGAAGTGCTTTTATGAATACATTGTCTAAGCATCCATCTCATATTACAGTTACAGGAGTCACACCAATCCTGCCATATCCTTCAACTGTGTATGATTCAGTCTATACAACAATGTGTCATGCTTCAAATACATTCTGAAGCAGTTGAACCTTCAAGAGGGCTCATTATGGTGCGATGAAGGAGTATACCACACAGCAAAAGAAATCCAGCTTCTTCAGACAGAAGAGTTTTCCAACATATTTCTTGATCTTGGAGGATTTCATCTCCAAAAAGTGGTGCTATCATGTTTTGGGCTGTATCATAACGACAGTGGAACATTTGAACTCCTTGTTCAGACTGAAATAATGGGTGCATGTCTGCTTAAAGTGCTTTAAAAGGCAACCACTATACTAGGGGATTTAAGAGCCATTGGTATGCTTAGTGAAATAATGCCAACACTTCAATGGCGAGCATTCATGGAACAGAATGATGAAACAAAGTACTTGGAACTGTTTTCAATTATAAGAAGTTTACAGGAAGCATTAGAAAAACAGCAACGTCTGTTGAACAAAGCCATTGCTGCAATTGAAAACTTGAATGAACTAAAACATGATTTTGAGAAATTTAGAGAAGGAAAGCAGAGAAGTATGTTGTTTTGTTATTGGGATCAGTTTGTCTTTACTATCAAACCTCATCTTCGAGATCTAATTCGAGCGAACAGATAAAAAAACTGGAACCTGCATGTATGCATAGTAAGAGACTGTGACTCGAGCGGGAGTCACAGTGAGGGTAAAATAGACTGATAATTCTCCGGTGAAGAGAGTATTAGAATCTATTCTGCATGGCAATGGCATGCGAGGACAGGTTGCCCGGTAGCGCCAGCTCGTATGGTGTAAGGGACGAACACGTCGGTGAGCTATGTCGTTGCGGCCAATGACCACTGCGTTAAAAATTTCCTCCTGCTCAACGTCGTGTTTGGCAGGAGACTCTTTAGGCGTTCCCCATGCATCGATGCACACAACAAAACACTCGCCAGGGATATAGGGCACCTGGACACCCACGCTCAGAATACACAATACACTTAATAAAATCTGTGGGTTTTGAGGAACTCAGAAACTTAAGACTGTGAAGCGGCAAGCCAATAAATACCACATTACTTACGGGTGTGAAGCTCTATTGGAATGTCTCTGTAATCCAAACAGTATACAATCAAATGGCTGTGACAAAAGCGGGTCCGGACCTAGCCCGCCCGGTGGGTGAAGCTGCGTGTGAAAAGCTAGCCACCTGGGCTAGAGAGATAATTTGAATACTGAAGCCCCTGGGTGCAATAAGTTGCAGGAGTGAAGGGGTATCTCTGGCACTGAAGTAAATTAAGAGAAAATGTTCCAGACAAATAAAGACGCTATTGATACACTAAAAGATTGAACAAAAATTAGATGGTGCCAGAGTGACATAAAGCCGACCGCCATCGATTGCCGCTTATCACCAACTGCCGAACACTTGGCGTGCTTCCTACGTCGGCAGCAGGTTCATGCCAAATGTTCGTCAAAACACAAAATGCACACATAAAACACAGAATGGAGAATTTTATATAATTACGTTTGCTGTTTAGAGTCCCATACATCTTCGGGGAATATTTATTTCCAATATTACAAACTTTTAAGTTTTTAAGCAATTTTGTATTATGCCGTATTATTTTGTGGCCAAGTAAATTTAAGCTCTAGATTAATTTTGAAAGCACAACAAAACACTGATATTACTTCAGAATAGAAAAACAATTAAATTTACTTTAAAATGAATTTGAATTACTCCATGAGGTCAAGCTCGCTGCGTGGGCGATTACCAGATGTGTCCGAGGCGCAGGGGTGTTTCTACGAACTGAACATTTAAGCCCGACATAATATTATAACAGAATTTAAAATTAATTTTAAGGTTAACCCTGGTTGCGGATTTGAACCACTATGTGTAGGTATAACCCACGTTCCCTATTTCACTCCGGTGTTGTTGGAGCACGTGACACGCTGTAAAAATACTTTCACAGCGATTTAGAAAATGGTGAACTTCCCACCAATGCATGGTGCACGTGATTTATCGGCGCACACTTGCACTACCCGACATCACGGGGTGGTGCCTGGACGCCGCCACCTCTTGGGTCCACGTAGCCAGGTGTGTTCCGATATGTGGATGCGGTGCTGCCGCCTCGGCCATTTCCAATTAAGTAGCGTAGTGCGTACGACGGACTTCGGTAGAGGATATGTGGAACAGTCAGCATTAACTGTTTGACTTTTTTCTTCTCTTTTGATAGAAAAAATTATGCAAGATGATGCTCGCTATATTAGAATGATTGCTTAAAGTGGTAAGAAAAACATCCTTTCATTTATAATGACTTCAAAACCATCACTTCATAGTTAAACATACTATAAACAGGTTCAGCAGTGTTGTATTGGACCAAGCTCTGGAGCAACATTACAACAAACAAGCTAAAGGATCCGGAGGCATAATTGGTATTACAAGATGGAAAGAAGCAGTGGCAAAGCACGATGTTACTAAACAGGAAAAAAAAAACCTTATATGTTTTTTAGAACCCTTTGTGGCCTAGATAAAGTTGACGTGTTTGATCTTTATCATTAGTACTCAAAGTCTCTAACAATACAAGATATACAAAGTATAACTAAAATGTTAACATTTATGAATGATCGAAGAAATCCATTCATCAAAAATTACTGCTGAGAGTTTTCAGACCACATAACTTTAACTGTTGCTGAGCCAGTAACTTCTGGTTACTTACTACAAGTAATTACAAGAAAAGGAGATAGCAGCTGCAAACAATTTGTTAAAGAAACAAGCAAAGAATTTTTGTTCCTTTACATAAGCAATTCCCCAAGAAGAAGAAGGACAAATCGGCAACACAATCTGTACTTCAGGAAACAAGTGATGCACTCCGGTGCATAGAAGTAGGACGTTCTAGAGGTTTGGCTACAAAAATGTTATTGAAGTATGAAGTGACATTTACATCTTACTTCCTAACTTGTGATGTATTTTTGAAAAAAAATATATATAGAAAGCACTGCTCAGAAAATAACTTTAAATGTAGTTTTTAACTAAGGATGATTTAATTACGAAGATGACAACATAACAGGAGAGGACAGCAGTAGTGATAGACTTCATGGTATATGCACAAAAAAGTTTGTCAAACAGCTGTTATCTAAAACATTTCGAGATAACTTTGACATCTTGTGGAAATATTTCTTGAAAATTTCAGAAGACTGCCAACGTAACTACATTGTCTTTGATTTGTATGAAGAGACGAGCATTAAATATTGGGAATGACTAAGAAGGACAAAATTAGATCCTATTGAAATTAATCCCAACAGCTGAAGCACACCACTTCCTGTCAACATGGATACTTTCTGTGGCTTTAGTCTTAACAAAAGAGATTTTTAGAAATGTTTATTGATTGGATTATAACCAAGGAAAAACATAAAAACCTTTGTGTTTGGGAGGATGTCACAAACAGACTCCGAAAATAGCTTGAAACTAATTGTTGGTTCAGTAAGTTTGGTATCATTATTGTATTGTGCATGTAAAGAAGCTGATTATAGGATAATAAATCGCATAGAAAACATCATTGAAAGTAGTTCTGCTGAAAGAATCATGATTGCATCAGCTGACACAGGTGTCGTCTCTGCACTTTACCATTTTAAAGTATCTTTTCATGCACGTGGTCGTAAGGAACTGTGGATACACGAGCATCTGTTGTATACATACATCTTCATAAAATATGGAAAATATGGACGGCATTCTTTTATCCATATTACCTGCAGCACACAGTTTAACAGGCGGTGACACAACAAGCAAACTAGGCACAAAACATACTGCACTTTCAACAGCAGTTTCTTCACGAAACTTTTGATGAATTTTGGTGTTACTCCTATTGAAGAATAAATGGTTAAAATTGCTGAACTTTTGATCGCAAGAGTCCTTGGTTCATCAAAAATAAATTGTGATGTAGTGCGATCCCACGCCTTACATTTGGTAAGCTTGCTGAAGGCTCACCAACTTACTTGCCATAGCAAGTTTGTTTACTAGTTGAGAGACACTCGTGGAAAAAGGCAGGACGTAAATTTTTTTATAATTCTGAACAATAGTACATGCACAAGCAGAAAATAATTATCTACTTGCCAGGGTAAGTTTGAATTAAGCTTTCCAGGGCAAGCTTGATTCAAGCTTTCTGAGTGGAGACTAGTAAGCTTGATTCGAGCTTGATTCCTACAACCGACTAACATGGCCCGCCTACCACCTGGCATACAGGCCCCTTGTCACACACTCGAAACCACAGTGCAGTATAAGGTACAGTGCAGTGCAACCAGACACCCAGGCAGGTTAAAGCAGAGCAGTGCAGTGCAGTACAGTGCAGAAACCAGGTTCGGTGTGACATCGCCACCAACCTGACAGACGCACACTAACCAGGTGTGAGCAAGTAGTAGTTTTTCAGTACATAAATTGTGCAATTTGTAAAAAGGAAAATGTGTTAAAATGGTATATTTAGTAAATAAGTAAATGTCTAGTTTTAGTTAACCAAAGGTGCAGCCTCAACACATAAGTAGTCAGTTACCACCCAGACAGCACAGAGACATCGTATGGGACATCCGAAGGTTATCCGAACAGTACATTTGAGATATCCCACGGATATCCTACAATATTCATAGGACGTTCCTGGGTGGGACTACCAAATCAACGCTTTCAGTATATCCGTGCGACATCCCAGTGGGAGATACTTAGGGCGTCCAAGCGGGAGATCCTTTGGATATCCCAGCAGGAGATCCTCGGGACGTCCAAACAGGACAAATCGCGGGAATGATCATTTTGTACAAAAAATAACTATATTGTAGATTTTATGTTCACGTTAATATTCCATTCTGTGTGAATTCAATTCCAATATGTTCATTAATAAGTGTGCAAATGCAAGTACTAAAGTAAATTTCTAAGAATGTTGGTAAAAATTAGTTTAATATTTTTAAAATTACACATTTTAAATTGTCATAGTACTTGCATGATCTGGCCTATCAGTTAAATGCTACCGCACGATTTACAGATAACATATATTACAGTGTTTCAAATAAATGAGGTGGTGGACAATTGACAGTTCATGGATGTGGCAGTGGTACTCATTAGGTGCTGGTTATAGTATTGTTACAAGTTTAGACAAAAACTTAAATGTGGGCAATTCTCTCTGCTCTTTGGGATAGAGGTCTTATAATTAGAAATAAGAGTTAAATTAAATGCTGGATTTAATAGCTCACAAAGCTACGAAATACACAAAACAGCAATCAACTATATCTTTCACAACACATAAAGTTACGCACAAAATTAGTACTGTGCCACAGAAACTTTAATATACTTTGAGAATTAAAGCACAAGAATACTTACAATTTATCAAAGACTGCAAATCACAATAAAAGTTCAGTCATATATCCAACAACAGTCTTCCAAATAGTTACAATGTACAACCTTAATAGTCCGAAGTTTTGATGGCTCACCTTGCACTGTGCAACACCCAGAGTGCACTACTGTCTTCACTCTTGAGGTCTTCGGTTCGACTCCCGTCGCGCACATCCATCTTCACCTGTCGACCCGCAGCAGAAGCCCTCTTGTCTCACCCAGTACTGCTCCGAAGGTATGGGCCTGTAGCCTTGCAGTAAACTCCGACGTCACCAAGAGGTCTTCCTGACATCACCAAGATGTCCTCGCCAGCCTCTCTGCACAAGCTTAGCCCCTCCTCCGAGCAAGACCAATAGCGAATGCTCGAAGCACTCCTTCTCTGGAATGACCAGGTAGATGGCCACCTCAAGTAGCCAGTTACTGCCCTCCTCGACACAACACCATCAGTGTTGTTCTCCACAGCTCTCCGCCTCTGTAGCACTCCAACACAATACTGCGAGTGTTGTTTTTTTTCCTTCCTTCAGCCCACTGGTGTCACACAGCCCAGACGCCGCCGACCACCGCCGCCGTGTTGCCATCCTCGAGACGCCACACCTCGTCAGCTCAGTCGCGCCGACACAACACCTTAGTGTTGTCTGTCCTTTCTGCAGAGCGCTGATGTTACTCAGCCTTGACACCGACCACTGCTGCCATGTTGCCATCCTCGAGACGCCCGTCACTTCTCACGACGTCCATCGCTGCCCCAGTGGCAACGCCACCCCTAAGGGCACTTCCTCACACCACTCTCGGTTCTCACTTCATACTCATAATGATCCTCGTCAGACTTCCGACTCCAGACTTCAGACTGACTGCATAATACTATACTCATGTTGCGCAGTTCCGTGGCTTTTATACGGCCCCTATAGTGACGTCAATCGATGATGGGACATGATGACCAGATGTCTAATTAAAAACATTACCTCAGCTGTGCCTGCTGGTAGACATGAATAAGCATCGGCGTCTTCGGGGAATCCCAATGATGTCTTTCGGGAGTTGCGACATAGCTGCAAAAATCCATGACATCACTGGTCGACTCAGGCTGTCCCCCAGGGTTACGCAATATGCTTACCGCCAGGGAAGCATGCAACAGTATGCTTTTATTATTTGGCCTACTTATAAAATGAAATTAGCTTGGAAGAAAATAACTCGGGAAATGGAAATTAGAGAACATAACTATGTACGTAAGTTAACCATTTGTGTTAAACTGGAGTGCTTAACTGTTATAATTTGTTCAATGCCACATTAATATTGTGAGTACACACATTGAAACCTGTATGTAATCCAGAATCTGAGACAGACAGAGACCTTATGTGAGGCTTTCATCAAGCTTATATGCCTTTGATTGTTATCACAGAAAAGAAACCATCTGCTTTTGTTTAGATAATAAATAGACTAATATTAAATCTAATGAATTTTTAAAACCAATATGTCATCTATGTTGATTACTTAGTACTAGAATTACAGGGAAGAAAAACCAAATTGTTTTACTTAATCACTGGCACAAACATTGAGTAAGTTCTTTGGTTGTCATTTAATGCTGATTAAATTATTTTTCTGTTTTAGTCAGAAAAATGCATGATACATGTAAAATAAATATGCCAAGATTTTTTTTTTAACTGAATGTGACCACTGATTGGAATATTTGTTTTTAAATAACCATAATTAAAATTTACTTGGTTCACCTAATTAAATATTTTAGACTAAGAATGAGAAATATGTTACAAAAAACCACATGCCATATAACAAATTTCCACGAAAAAGTTAAATAATTATCAACCACCACTGATAACACAAGTAAATGAAAGTAAATTTCACTTTAAGTAAGGTAATTATTGATATCAACAACACATACTTTCACACAGAGATCATACTTACATATTGTTTTCATTGGCCTGGGGAAATGGCTCCAACCAACCTGGAACAATAGAAATTAGACCTTTATGGATATAAAAAATATAGTATCGGTACATAAATTTAAACAATAACAACAGTCTAATAAAATAATTCTGGGACGATCTGTCTGTCATGACAGCCAATTTTACAGAGTAAGATCACAATCAGATTGGTGGCGTGCAAGACTGTATATATATATATATATATATATATATATATATATATATATATATATATATATATATATATATACATGTACCCTGAGAAAACCTTCAGGACAAGCTATACATGATGTAATAGAAACGGTAGAAAAGCTCTCAGATACAAGAAGCCAGGACTAAGTTTTAAAAGTGGAGCACTGTCAGTAGCAGAGGTGTTAAACACAACTGACCTTGATTTATTGTAGATGACTAGTATGGAGTAAGTTACATATGTTATTACACACATACTTATATGTACCGGTACCCCTATAAGAACGTATTATAATTAATTAAGAACTGGAATAACAAGGAACAGAAAGGTTCATGTGTCCAAACATGCTCTGAATAATCATTCCTATGATAAGCATTAGAAGCCAGAACACTATAACAATGCCAACAGGTAGGCAAAAATGTTATGGTACCTACCATGACCCAAGTGGTGGATTTAAGGGTGAGGCGTAGGGGGCTATTGCCCCCCCCCCCTAAGAACCAGTTGAGTGTTTTTCTTTGTGTATTTTATTGTTAAAATATATACAGAAGAAATGTTACATTTATACAAATAAATATTTTTCAGTAATTCAACTATGCACAAGGACTCACAAATGCCTTAATATAAACATTAATATAATATGTAAATTTTATGCAAACACAACTGCAAATCAATACTGTTAAACAACATTTTCCCCTCTCTCAAACTTCGTTTTACGTAAGAGGAGGTACCTAGTTCATTCTCGTGAAGCACTGTGGGCTGTGCTGGGGGAGGGTATATTTCCCGTTTTTTTTTTTTTTGTGCGATGTCCCTTTTGAACCTTTCTCAGCAGGAGGGCGAATGTGTCAGTTCAAAGAGAGAATGGTCTGAGCAGAGCGCTGTCATAAATACTGGCCCATAGCCATTGATAGTGGAATGGGTTGGGAGGAGGGGGGGGGGGCGAATACGAACTATGGCACCAAGTCTTCACACACTCTCAGTCACTAGTGTGTTGTGAATAAGTGATGGTTTCAACTATATCTGTTGTGAAATGTTTTATATTATGTTTTAATGTTGAATACTAACTAGGAAGACAGAGAAAACAACTTGTTTACATATTTTTAGTAAACTGCATAAACTTGAAGAAACAGGGTCGGCGATGCTGATAATTTGACACAGGTTCGTATTTATTAGGTTCTTTATACAGTCAAAGCAGTTGAAGGTCGTTCAAGTGTGAAAAATTCTAAAATTTAATTTTACAAAAAAGTGTTAGTTTATTTTTTAGTATTATTATGTTACTAGTGCCTATATTATCCATTCAAGTACAATAATTTAGCATGCATAGTATTCCAATAACTGCATGTCAAAGTCCAAATTTCGATACTATGGGAACATATCCCAGCGAATACTTAATTAATAACTTTAGTTAAACAAATAACACTGATATTAAATTAATGTCAGGGGCTGTATGCTTAAAGTTATAAAAATACAAAACAACACAATTATTTATTTAAAGAAATATAACGTAAAGCATTTTAATAGACTTTCAGAATTTTTTTAAATACAATATTTTTATCTTTGTGTACATAAATTTGAGCGAATAGCCATTGGCTCTTGACGTCTAATTTCAGTATAAATTGTTTAGTTCCAATAAGTCTGTTCGTTTTCATTGAATGCACGTTCCCGTGACATGAGGCTTTTGACTGAGTGAAGAGATTTTTATCAGCTCTTAACAGCTAAGTATTTTGAGCTTGCGATGGGTGACATATGAATATGCTGCAGAACCGGAATGAAGGAGTGGTGTAACCGGAAGATTCCCGAGAAAATCCGTCGACCAGCAGAACCAAATATACTTCCAAACTAACCAGGTCGCATATATATTTTGTGAGGTCTGGAAGGGTTTAAATTTCCAACGTCGTTTTTAAGAACTGCTTCACAGAATGCAGTTTAACTGTAATATGTAATAAACATTTCTAATTTATAGATTCCCAAATGTTTTGTGCAACTTAGTTTGTTAGTAATTAAAATTAGAGTACTTCTTTCAAGAGCTAACAATAAAATGAAGATTCGTCGAAGCAGAATCTTAAAAATGTACCAAATTTTGGACATCCTAAAGTTCTGTTGTGTAAAGTGTGTGGAGAAACAAGAAGTTGGCACGTTCAGTTTAAACCAGGTAACAAGCTCTCCTGTGGCGTGATTGTTACTATGGAAGGTTCGTCGGTTTTGCACTTGATTATATGCCCGCTAGTCTCAACCATACGTAATTAAATTTCGTCGAATGTTACCATGGCATCGACAGCGATCTGCCGCCCAACTTGTGACGCTTTGCAAAACATCTTAATAACCGGTCCGAATACTGTAAGTCGTAGGCATCCCGAAGCATAAATTGAAAAAGTCCGGCGATATCACCCCGGCCAGTAGATTACTTGGTTTAGCACTGTCTCTGTAAAGGCGTCCGGCGCCTGAACTCACACCCTGCTGCAGCACCCCGGCCTGCTGTTATCTGCGTCTCAACGCCACCTTCCGTGACTTGAAAATGTGTTTCCCAAAATATGTCAACAAGCTACCCATGCTCTTCTTTGGGGCCAGCCTCCCTGTCGCTTGCCCTGCAGACTTTGGTTCAATTGGGCCAATCAGGAGACAGCTTCCGAAAGATGGTTCCGCCCCTCGAAGACAGTAACTTCCTGCCATTGCAGTACTTATTACATAATTATATAATTTCATTCGGCTGCACTTTGAAAAATACCCTACATGTTTTTCTTAGTTCCAAAAATTTCTTGTATTGTAATTATTGCAACTATTTAACATTTGTATCTTAATCCCAATAGACTGGCTTTTTCCCTTCTCGTCCGGCAACTCGTGAGGGGGGAGGTTACATGGGCGTTAGCGGAGGCGAGAAGGTCCAAACGCTTGCACCTGCTGTTTTCACAAAGACAAAATACATACAATTCTGTTTTTCCTAAATAAAATTCTGTACATAAAGATTATAGGCATCCTGACACAATGACGAGAAGAATGAATCGTCGCATGACATGTTAATTATTATATTTGTAATTTAAGATAATCGCTCATAATGTATGACTCTTACTCTTATAAATTGGGATGGTGACCACTCGAAAGTAGTATATTCAAATTTTTTGTTTGGAAACTCCAAAAATAGCACCATTTTTCATCCCAAATCTAAAATTTTCCGGGGGAGGGCCCACAAACCCCCCATTTTTGCATTCTGGTATGCGTATATATACTTCTGAAGGCATACTACCCTCCCCCTCCCACGCCGAGATAATTGCTTAAATCCGCCACTGTATGACCCATACAGCACATCAATGTTGTAGCAATGTTTCAGCAACGTCACAAAAAAAATTTTAATGTTGCAGCAATGTTGAATTAAGTAACTGAAAAGTTGCAGCAACATTGTGCAACAGGAAAATGACAGTTTTTAGTCAATGTTTCTCAACAACGTTGCAGCAACTTTGATTTCGGAATGTTGTAGCAACATTTTTTGAGGGACATTGCAGCATCGTTGATTTGGGGATGTTGTAGAAACATTGTTTTGGGACAGTTGCAGTAACATTGATTTGGGAACTTTTCATCAATTTTGATTTGGGATTTAGACTGTATAAAGACCCACTTGTGGCAATGAAACAATAATAATTATCATTTCTAAACGACATTTTAACACAATTAAAACTAAACTCGTAAAACAATATTTACACAATAAATAACATTCATCAGACACATATACAAGGATGCTATAGCACTATTGGCATGAAAATTTGTTGTAAATCAAAAGTTTACAATAACATTTCCTACCAGTTTAATAAATGAGATAAAATAAAGAATGTACCTTGAATACCTCGCAAACTAGCACAAGATAAAACTACATGTAACAGCAAATATAACGAGCAAAGCACCCGAACAAATTGGCAGTAATGGCGGCAAGTACATCATTAATGGATTACAAGTCAAAACGGCAATTAAACAAATTAATATAATAAATGAGCACTAAGAAAACCTCAAAAATAATAATTACACAAGTAAGTTGTAGTTCAAAATTATTTAAAAGCTAATTTAAAACAGAATCTCAAAGGAGAGTTCTTTACCAGGTAGTAGGCGACCATTGTCAACATTGTAGCAATGTTACAAAAAATCTCAACATCAACACATTAAAAGCTGAAATGTTGGTACTTTTAGAAACGTTACTGCAATGTTGACAATAGGCATGCAACCAAAATGAAAAAAAAATACAATGTTGTGGCAACGTTTTTGCAAACAAGTGTGCTGTATGGGGAGTGCTTGAATTACAGAACTGTTTGTCTAAATGTGTCCAGACATATGAACCTTATTTGATAGTGTCATTCCGGTTTTCAAGTGCAGTGATTGTGAAATGTTTGCAAGATAATTTAATTAAAATACTTGTGGCACTAGAAGTCAAAACATTGTGGCATGCTACACAATTACGATAACATCAGGCTGTTAAAAAAATTAGAACTAGCTAACCAGAGTTTTTTTATTTACTGTTATGCTGCACCACTTTTTAATTTTCATTATTTTTTTTTACTCAGGAGCACTAGATTCGTCTTTTGCTATGCTCAAATCCAAAAATACCAATCGCCGAAGGAAAAATTTGTCGCCACTTCCCACTGTTTTCCTTCCCCAGCAGTGGCTGGTGTTGCATGGAAATGAAGCAGGCTTGAAGGAGTGTATCCATTCAAAACTCGTGGGAGGGGAAACTTTAGTACCAACAGATATAGACTATTACTGCTATGGGCGAAATGAAAACGGGTGCCGATAGAAACAGAATGGGAAGGAATATTGATGTTAATTGTAAAGCATGACAACAGACTGGTCCACTACTCTTTAAATGTTCCCAGTTATAACAGTCCTTTTTAACCTGTGTTATAACACGCACCCCGGATATTATTCCTTTGTTTTGAGAAAATAAGAATTCTGTGCGAGGTGAATAGTGATTTCGTAATCATAAAATTGAGTCAATTTATTGTTATAAAATATAGAGTTTAAATTTACAATCAGGTTTTATAGCTGTTGTTAGAGAAGTAAAAAAAAAAACACAACAAATTTTTGACACACATTTGTTCGGATTTTTGATGTGCCTAAAACACATTGCCAGTCACCATCTAATTATAATTTAGATTTGTGCCTATACTATAACATCCAAAGGATGAAAAATTAAATATAGTGCAATTGTTACAGAAAAATCATGTTTTGTAAAATATGCACTAAATTAAATGTTTCCATTAAATTATGTTTCCATTAAATTAAATAAAATTTTCAAAATATCAAGATACCTAAATGTTATGTGTAATAAAGTTTGCTGTTCATTAAAATTAAACTGTGTGCTACAAGAGCCATCATAATCATTAAGACACATGGAATCAGAAGCTACCCTACTTTCAAATACATCAGTAAAAAGGTTTATATGTTTAAAGACTAGCTTATCCCTCACATATTACAAATTGTTGAAGTGGTATATTAAATTCCTTTCTAAGGGTTAAAGAGCATACTTTAGGACCTTAATATCTCAAAGATTTTTTTTTGGATGGGGCAGCCTTCTGCCTAGAGTGAGGATATACTAAATATATTAAATCTACAATTGCACATTTTGATTTAAGAGTTATGTGGATTCCAATTTGTTGATACAGAGATGTTGTCCAGGCCTATTTAAATGGCAATATTTCAATAGGAAAACATGTTATGAAAAAAAACCTTGCAGAGAATCAACAACAGTTTTAAAGTAAATATAAGTCATAAATGTCTCCAGCAGAACAGTATATATTAGTTCTGTTTTAAATAGTAATTAGCATTAGTAATGTGTAGCCATATTACTGTTAAACTTATTTTGATAAACATATTAATTCTGTACAAAATAATGCCCTAGCATATACAACCACCATTTCAATAGCATTTTACATCGAACTTAAAACAATACGATCCCAATTTCTGGTGTGATGACCTTGCAACTCGAATGGATTTCAATCCTGCTTCGATAAACATTTTAACAACTTTGTTTTGAAACCTATTTAAAAACATAGAAAAGTTTTAATAATATAATGATAATTTTACAAATAAATTTTATTTGACAACAATACACTGTCACAAACCTACTAGAAATGTGCTAACAGTAGAAAACTGTGGTATTGTATCTGTACTTTGAAAATGATTTATGCACAGCAAAAATTCTTTCCGTTTGTTTACGACGAACATATTATATATAATTTCCATCATAATTTAAGTAAACTACTACTGGCATATCAGCATCCACCGCAATTTGTACCTACAATAGTAGTGCTTAAAAGCAATTTTTGAATACCAAACAATAACCTATAAACCTATGTATATCACAGTGCTAAATACATCAATATGGGCAAAACAATATTATTACAGTAATCTGAACATCGTGTGTACGTACCTGTACAGCTCAAAATGCTAACGAGCATAGGCAGACAACCCTTTAGTGGCAGCAATCTTGCTAGTGTAGAGTGGCAGCAGGGATATTCACTGGATGTCTGGTAGGGATATCCAGTGGATGTACTTCAGGGATACCCTGTGGATGAACCTTAGGGATATCCTATGGATGTACTTCAGGGATATCCAGGGGAAATACTTTTGGGATATCCTATGGATATAATCTGGGGATTTGCCAAAACATTTTTGAACTGTTTTCGGCATTTAAAATTTCAATACAGTTGGTAATCCATATATCCATACTTTGTACTTATCAAGAATTATAAACAAAATTTATAATTCCCATTAGAATATCCTAGGGATATCCATAGAATGTCCCGGACATATTTAGGACATATGGGACAAATATTGGATATCCCTGGGATATCCTGTGCTGAATGGGCATGTGTTCATAACTGTGCAATTAGACAAGACACCGAAAAATCTGCATAAAGACATATTTTTCAATTTTAGTAAACAAAGACTTCAGCAGCAAAAACAAATTGTGAAATGCATTACCGCACGAGACTTGGCACGACTGGGAGGTCTGACCTCCCGCTCGTCGCCATTGTCATCTCAGTAAGAGCTTGGAAGGTGTAGGATGTGCACTTGCGTCGCGTCGCGGGGGTCTTCGACGTTTTGTCTCAACCACTTCACTGCAATAGTCATCTTGAAACACCAGAACCTTTGTAAACTTTCACCTCAGCTATTGCCATCCACTCCGGTCTACTCGCGGCCCCCAGAGCATCTTCCCCATAAATGTTCATGTTTAGCAACATGTTTTTAAACAGCACATAAGCTACTGAGCGACCTTAAAGTCAGGCTACTTCAGCACATCCATTCGTGTATAGTGCTTTCAGTGTAAATATGAGTCTCACCATATGATGTGCGTATTATCTCGCTTCATGTATGATTCAGGAGCCTAGCTTTCTCTGGAGCAGTCCACGCATATATAATATTTTTGAGTGTTTTGTATTGTGTTTCTTAAAGTGTATAATAGTTTGTGCATCGAGATGTGGAGGAGGCCTATTCACCCTCTTCAGCATAACTAACACATTACTCCATATCACCTTTGTATGAGGAGGCAGCCACATGGTCGTCGACCAAGACCCTGAGAGCACCAAGAGCCCCTGTGTCCACCCGGGCAACATAGCAGTATTGACGAACTGGCGCCCTTTCATCGGCAAATACTCATCTTCAGAGAACGTGTCACGAACAACCACCTGTCGGTAAATATACACGTGTAGGATCCCCCGACACACTGCCCTCTCCTCACATCCGTATTGGCCACGTCACGACTTGCAGGGGCAAGTTTGATTCATGCTTAAACCAAGCTGACTTTGCTATTTTGGATATGTACAGTATCATAAAACAAAGATTATTAATTTTCCTCAACTGTGTCCACCTTCCTCAACAGTGTTTTTCCATATCAAGCATACATACTATCATTGCTACATGTGGACAAATGTGCTGAATGGGAATGTATATTAGTCGCTCGACCCTTTACAGTATGGTTATGCAGAATAATGTGAAGCTCTTAAAACGATCATATCTACAGAGTATTTAAAACCTACAGAATTTATGTCATCCTGTACATGTCAGAAGTGTGCAAGAGCTAATATTTTCCCTTGCAGGGTTAATAAGGTACCCTATTGTCCTATTTATAAATGTCAAGAGAAAAATCAGTGTTAAATCATGTAAGGAAATGGTAAATTGGGAAGTATGGGAAAGTGCAGCAAAACTTGTCCTTACATAACTAGATTGTATATTGTTGTCGCCCAGCATATTAGAAGTGTGTAGGTCCAGATGGATACGGAACCACAGAACTGGATCATATGTCGGAGTGGTGGATGTAGTTCCACATTGTAAATGGAACCAAATCCGCTCAGCCCTGAAATGGCAGGAGTCGAACTGGAGGAAGGAATGGGAAAGAGGAGGAGACAAGAAAAGTAGTGGGCGTGAATTAGGATGAGGGGAGGGGAAAGTTAAGTGGTGGATGAACTGCTTCGTTAGCCGACAGTGATCACATGAACCGAATATGCTAGAACAGTTTCTATCAACTCTAACTCGCGCACCAACTCAATATCCGTAGCGCAACTGGAACCAAATTGTAACTTTACTGAACTGGGATGGAAATGAGGGAGGGAAGGAAAAAGGAAGGAGGAATATTGACCCTTGATCATTCGCGATATGGGAGGATTGATGGAGTTGTGAAACGTATTGTAGAAATTATATTGAGCAGTGAGGAGAACGGTAAGTTGTGTGTGCGTGAAGTTCCGTGTTCCGGTGGAGATGGATGGAAATATTTCGAAGAAATCAAACTCGCACTACAGGTCCAGCTCCACAGACAGGGGCATCATTTCAGGTTTTCCTTGGGGGAGGAGTGGGTCACAATTTTTTCGGCGACCATTGCAACTTTATTATTAATTAAACATGTGTAAATTAGAAACTTCAATAATAAAACTTCAGTTTTATGTACTTAAGTTAACATTATTTAAATAGCAAAATACAAAAATTATAATTCCAGGAGGGCATCCTCCCCCCCCCCCCAATCTTAATGACGCCACCATCCACAGAAGAACTAGAATTGAACTGCTCTACTGCTAGTGTTGTAATTGAAAAGGCAAAGTTATCCGAATTATCAATAATAATAATATATGGCAATTCAAATGTTTGTTCAGGACTGTACAAAACCTATCTACTTAAAACTCTTTGGAAATGTACGTATTCATGGCCTACAGCCAAATTGTAATCGGAAAAAGTATTTTTAAAAATCCGGGCCATTCGCCCTGTTGTGCATTACATTCATTGGATTGAGTCCACATATCGGACTCATTAGCAATATACTTGTTATCCCAGCAAATTTTGTACTGTTGCGAACAGTTCCAACTCCATTTCTGTGCCTGAAACTGAACAATTGCGAACATTTCCGACACCCTTCCTTATATATCAGTTTTACCATTACATGATCTTTAAAAGTTATGTATTACATCCTAGAATTTTTTTCATAAACAAATTATAGTTATAAAAGTTTCTCCACTGGAACAGGACTTGTGGACTTAAAACAGTATAACCATACTTTTGCAAGCATGAGCACGTATCTGTTTCAACTATTTTAATTTTTCTACCTGCTTTGACAAACTGTAAAACGTTTTGTTTTGGGATGGGGGAAAGTGCCGGGAATGGTCAGTATGCAACATTTTTTAATTTTCCATTGAATTTAATGATCATGGACCATCTAGCACGCAGCCAGACGGGCGGATCCAATGGGTCCGCCAGAACCGGTACCAGGAACCAGTTACGAAGAGCCAGGGGCCGATTAAATATCACCACTTGTGTTTTGCACCGACGCAGCGCAACGCAAGGAAATCTGCTCTGCACCTGCAATTCGAGTCGTAGTTGGAATTAAATATACTCGAAAACGCAAGACGCAAGGGGCGGAGCCTATTTTGGCTCGGTGGGGGCGGAGCCTATTTTGGCTCGGTGCAACTGCCTCCCCTCTCCCATTTACACAAGCCAATCAGAAAATTTGTAACATCATTCTCACTGCCACTTGAACGGCAAAAGCTGTCTGCACACCCGCGTGCTTACATTCAGATATAGCTTCCAAGTAGCAGTGAACATTTCTCGTGCTAAAAGTAATGTTTTGGTTAAATTTTTCGCAACCTCAAATTTTGTAGCCTTCTTGTGATGTGATTAAACAAGGATGTAAGAAGTACAGGTTTATATCAAATTGTGAAGGAAAATTGTTACAAAGTTTTTATTACAAGTGTAAATGTCGTAGTTGTGTTTTGAAGTGTGAAAGTAAATTTTCTTAATGTCGTGGTTCTTTCAGTGTAGTGGATGTGTGTGTTCATTTTTGTGTTCGTGAATAATTAAGTGCTTTATTTATGGAGAGCAGCATTTTTGTAACAATTGGAACACATCAGAGTGGTTTTCGTCTGCAACCAGCTTTTACATACTTTATGTTGTTAACGGCAAGTAAAGTGCCTAAAGTGATAGACGTGTGACGCGATTAGAGCAAAAACTATGTATACATTTTATATTTCCACTGATATTAATCTGAGTGGCCTAGTTTTGAAATTCACGTAAGTTATTTTAACTTGTGTGGCATTGTATTTGTGAGTGTAGGCCTACTACCTTATGGGCTATTCATATGGCATTCGTCTTTCAGTGAGTCGTTAATCGTGATACGTTATTATTTCTAAATAATTCATTGCTGATGTGTAGTGAATACGAGTGGCGTTCGTACAACTATACTGAAATAAATTTAATTAGGTCTAGATTATTGTAAGTTCAATGTTCACAGAAATAGGGTGTGATGTGTGTAGACAGCAAGTCTCACGAAAGACTTAAAA
Organism: Medauroidea extradentata; assembly: GCA_003012365.1. Lineage (NCBI taxonomy): Eukaryota > Metazoa > Arthropoda > Insecta > Phasmatodea > Phasmatidae > Medauroidea > Medauroidea extradentata. The sequence continues at coordinate 31,325 of PNEQ01064559.1, read as the reverse complement.
CTAAAATGATAGCCCTCCCGTTTTATGAAATAAAGAGAATCCCAACAGAATCACTCTTAAATATTAAGCACGTATGTGGAAAGAAGTTGGCAAGAAAGATGTGATGTTGAAACACCCCATCCAAGCAAGGAAAATAGAGAGGTAATGACACAGTTCTAAGCAATTAGCTAAACAGGTACTTGCAAAATATATTCGCTATTTATTTACATTAGCATTTGCATAAAAGTTTTAAGCAAAGTTTTTAATGGTACAAATAACCTCGTCACAAACGCAACTCTATTTTCTCGTCGTGTGCCACTGAAAAATACCCTCAAAATATATTCCAGGGAAAGGATAAATCGTTGCCCATTTTTAATTGCTTCTTTAGTAAAAAAACATTTCAGTTCTGTAACTATTAAAAGCTGAAATCGTGAAATGTGTACACGAAAATGTAAATAATCAAAGCTCGTAGAATACTGGATACAGATAAAGATATCCAACTTTTATGTTAATTCACTTTCAAACACCCGAAAATTGTCCAATGCGCATGCGCGAAGGGCGCAGATATACTTGCGTCGAGGCATTTGCTAGTCGCAGATTTTCAGGCACTTTGCGCCATCACGTGACCACTTGCACCTGCGTATTGGTATATTTAATACCAAAGCAACACAGCGCAGGTGCAAATTTTGCGCTGCACTGCTCAAAAGCGATATTTAATCGCCCCCTGGATGTGGTTTCGGATCAAGGTCCGAAAAATATCCGAACCTACACACCTCTACAACATATGCCAATACTGTAGAAGAACATTAATTAATTTGCCCTTGCTTTCTGTTTTGCAACTACCAGAGGACTCAATATTTAAACATACAAACAACAGAGATATCAATTGGATGTTATAAAATGTGTTGTGTGTGACATTATTAATGATGCGTAAATACACTTGCATATTGTTTATTTTTAAATATGGTTTAATATCTTGAAAAAATACTATCAAATTGGGTTTTTAATATTATTGTTACTTATTTTAGACTTTACTTGTCTAAATAACAAATAATTCATATCAGGGTACAAACATCATCGTAATAGCTACATTGGAAATGAAGATAGAAATATTTTATTGTTATCTAAATACTACTCCAGAATATGGCAAATTCAAAAATATTTACCTCGATTCAAAATATGTGACCTTATTTTTTTTTTTGCAGTGTGTTGATCTGCGAGGCGCTACAACGGCATGACAAGCCTGTCCTGCAAAGGATGGTACAGGCAAATAACACTGCTCTGCGTGGCTGTGTGGAGTCTGGCAGGTTAAGCAACCTTGGTGTGATTGGGCTAGAGGGAGTAACCAGAGCTGAGCACTCGAGGCATAATTTGCATCTGAACTGTGTGGGGAAGACGAAACTTACTGACATTGTCCGAAGGATTCATAAAGGTCATAGCTCTAAGCAGGAAATCCGAGTCATTGTGGGTAATCGTAGGATTTTTTTAGAGTAAAAGAATGATTATCAAGGTCAAATTCATGTACTAATAAAGTGATAAAAAAACAAAACAGATGTGTTTTTATCATCAAAATATCAGGGGTGTCAATAGCAAAATAGATGTACTCTCAATATACCTTGATGAATTGTCTTCAGAGCGCAGCTTGGATATACAAATATTATGTTTGACAGAAACTCATTTAACAGAGCCTTCAGCTAGGCAAATTTAAATTTCTGGTTATCCACTAATCCCCTAGTGCGAGCACTAGGGAACTATAACCCAGTGGTGCGCATGACGCACAAAATGCCGAAACACATCTTGTGCGAAAAACCACCGTAAGCTCCTCAAAAGAAGATCACCAGGATGGAAAAGAAGCCGACTCCAAGAAGTCGAACCAACCTGGGAATCAAGAAAAATTCGCCAACTTGCCCAAGCGAGAACTTTAAATGGCTCAAATATGCTAATGCATCGCGGTATCAGCCATGGCATTTCGCAGAGAGCGTATGGCCCAGCGAGGGCTCTCGTACTGCACAACCGATCCATGGCTGCACGTAATTAGATATGCACTGACCTTCTATCAATGCATCGCGGAATCAGTCATGGCACCGCAGAGAGCGCATGGCCTAGCGAGGGCTCTCGTCTTGCACAACTCAGCCATGACTGCGTGGTAGGCATAAAGCAATTAGATATGCATTGATCGTCCATCAATGCATCGCGGAATCAGTCATGGCACCGCAGAGAACATATGGCCTAGCGAGGGCTCTCATACTGCACAACCTAGCCATGACTGCGTGATAGGCGACAAGAACCTCTCACCTAAAATGGGACCGCGGGCACTCATGCCCGCCCTTCGGGAAACTTAGGTTATTTCCCCTAGGTTAAGTAGAGCTAAGCTTAATTTAAGTTTATCTTTTACAGCTGGATCACGAGCCCTCCCTGCTCGTCTTTAATTTTCGCCTTCTAACACAACTAATAAAGCATGTTATACTTAGCATAAATTCTATCTTTTCTTCCTAGCATGGAGAACCCACCTCGCATGTCTATCGTCATGGGTTTCCTCCCGCGACCTCGCGGGTTTACCATGACCCTCTACGGGATTAGCTCTCAGTTAAATCTGAGGGAAGCGCCAGGCCACAAACGCTGGCTTGGCGCTTCATAACCTCACAGTAGGCCATTCGAGCCATGTTCCTCCCTAACCCAAGCTGCATGCAGTAGTTAAAGCGTATAGGCCGCAGGCCTGGCACGCTGCTACCCCTCCCGCTCCCTCCTAACTCCTAGTAGTTAAACACTAACCTAGGGTGTGCCCCTTTTGGGCCACCAAAAAAAAAAAAAAAACTCAGCAAGCATGGTATTAGTTCTATGAGTTGTATTGTATCGAAGCACATCGTAGTATATTGTGGATGTATATGAATTGAAAGTTAAATGTAAGTGATGTCGAATACACAATGTATAAAGAAGGGGTAATTCAGAGTTTTCACAACGGTAGCGCATTAAGTTAACAATTTATGGGCCCAGGAGGAGACGACCTCGTGGAAACATTTCTGCAGAAACACAGTCAAGGAGGTACGAGTGACTCTCGTTCGGATTAAAAGAGGCGAAGAGAAATGGCTGTGCAACCGAAGTTGGGCTATATGGTGGAGCCATTAAATGGGTCTAATTATCACAATTGCAAATTCAGAATGCTTATGCTGTTTGCAGAAAATGAGGTTGCTGAGTGTGTTCACCATGAATATGTGAAAGCAGACATTGAAGAAAAGAAACGTGAAGCGAGTCGGAAGGAGGAAAATCGTGCTAAAAATGTGATTGTTCAGTGTCTTGATGATTCACAGATTGAAATATTGCGAGATAAGGTTAGTGCATATCAAATGTGGAAGTGCTTAGAGAACCTTAATGAGAAGATGGGATTGCCAGGGCAATTGTATTTAAAGAAGAAGCTGCAATCAATGAAGCTAAGTGAAGGTGAAAGTATAGATAATTTCCTCAGGCAATTTGATGAAGTGGTGAGGCAGTTAAAATCTTCAGGTGCTGAATTAAAAGATGATGATATAATATGTAATTTACTGTTGAGTTTACCGAAGTCCTTTGAGGTAGTGGTTACAGTGATTGAAAATTTGCCATCTGAATCATTAACTCTTGAAGTTGGGAAAAGTAAACTTCGAGCAGAAGAAGAAAAACATATGGGTAAATCAAGTACGACTGATGTTCAAAGTGTTGTGTCAACGTCTGCATTCTCATCGGTGTATCAAGTGAATTGTCATGAATGCGGAAAAAGGGGCCATATTCGTCGAAATTGTAAGCAGTTATCCAGGAGCAACTACAGAGGTTCATATAAGCATGGTTACTACAAGGGATTCCAAGGGACTCCAAGGGACAGTTCATCGTGGACTGTATCAGTCAGAAAGATTTTTACCAGGGCTGAACAGACAGTCTCAAGCAGTCTGCTCTCGAGCAGATAAGTATTACCAGGTCACAAAAAAGGGTGAGCCAAAAAGTAACTATGCTGACTTGGAAACTCGAGGTAAATGTGAAAATAGTGATAGTAAACATATTTGCTTCTCAAGTGAGGTACAAGTAGACACTGGCAGGGTTAAGAAAAAAACTGTTTTGAGTTTTTGTGTTGATTCAGGTTGCACAAATCATATGATAGGCTTGAATGATAGAAATGTTTTTTTCTGAATTTGTTGAATTAAAAAAGCCTGTAATGATAGCAGTTGCTAAACATGAGTGTGTGACTGAAGCGACAGGCATGGGAAATACTTCTGAGTATTTAAACGTAGATGGAAAATCAACTGAACGTATTGTAAAAAATATATTTTATGTACCAAACTTAAGGAAAAATTTGCTGTCTGTAAAATGTTTAGAAAATGCTAATATAAAGGTAGTTTTTCAGAATGGAAAGGTTCAGCTGTATCAGGAGGGGATTAAAATTGGAGAGGGTATTAGGAATACTTTGTATGAATTGGAAATTCATGTTCATGGTACTGTATGTTGTGTGACTGAAGTAGAGTGTGCAGTGAGTAAATTATTGCATAGAAGGTTAGGTCACTTAAGTTACTCAGAGATGAAAAAGTTGATAACTACCAATTTGGTTGACGGTATGGAGGATTTATGATTAAGTAAGGTAGAATTTTGTGAGGCGTGTGTAAATGGAAAACTTACATGAATGCCATTTGTAACCAGAACTAAGAGTAACCGATTGTTAGGCCTTGTTCATTCAGATGTGTGTGGTCCGATTTCACCTGTTACAAATGAGGGCCACAAATATTTTGTCACATTCATTGATAGTTTTTCAAACTTTACAATGGTGTATTTGCTTAAATCTAAAAGTGAAGTTACAGAATGTTTTGAAGAATACTATGACATGACGGGTAATATGTTTGGGCAGTTTGTATCCAAATTAAGATGTGATAATAGAGGAGAGTATATTGCACAAGAATTGATAGATTTTTGTAGGAAGAAAGGAGTAATTCTTGATTGCGTGGTACCATACACACCTGAACAAAATGACAAGGCAGAACGGATGAACAGAAGTCTTGTTGAGCGGGCTTGCACTATGATTGATGAGTCAGGTGGGGTAAAACAACTCTGGGGAAAAGCTGTAAGAACAGCAGCATATGTTGTAAACCGTAGTCCAACAGCAAGTGTAGTAGGAGCTACACCAGCTGAGATCTGGTATGGCCATAAGCCAAATGTAAAAAATTTGAGAGTTTTTGGTTGTGCAGCATACAGCCATGTACCAAAGGAATTGCGGACTAAGATGGACAAAAAGGCAGACAGATGTATTTTAGTGGGTTATGCTCACAATGGTTATAGGTTACTAAATCTTGATAAAGGGAAAATCATAGTGTCAAGGGATGTTAAATTTGATGAGAGTACTTTTCTTTTAAAGGAAGAAAATAAAAGAAAGCAAATTGTAGAAAGCAAGCAGGTCACAGAAAACGGTACTGAACCGGAAAGTGTTAGTGTAAGTCCAGTAGCTGTAAGAGAGGAGGAAAAAGAGACTACAATGGGAGAACACAGGTGTAATGTAGGGTTACCAAAACGATTTGATGACTATGAAATGTATATGGCTTATAATGTTATGTGTTTTGTAGAGGATGTTCCTAAAAATTACCATGAGGTTGTAGAAAGGGGTGATAAGGAAATGTGGATTGAAGCAATGAATAGGGAAATTGAATCCATTACTAAAAATAATACCTGGGCAGAAGTAGAAGTTCCAAACGATAGAAATATTTTAGATACCAAATGGGTGTATACATTTAAACCCTTAGAAGATTATGTAAGTAATCAGTATAAGGCTAGGTTAGTTGCAAGAGGTTGTGCACAACAAGAAAATTTAGACTATGACTATATATATGCAGCTGTAGCTAGAATGACTACTATAAGAACACTGTTAGCTGTTGGAAATCAGAATCTCTATTATTTTGAACAGTTAGATGTAAAAACAGCATTCTTGAATAGTGAGTTACATGAATATGTATATATCCTTCCACCAGTTGGTGTTAGTTGTAAGCCTAATTCTGTATTAAAGCTGAACAAATCTCTGTATGGTCTTAAGCAAGCACCAAAATACTGGAATGACACATTTAATAATGTTGTTTTAAAACTAGGTTTTGAAAGGTCTTAAAATGATTGTTGTTTGTATACTTTAAATACTGAAGTTGAAGTACTGTATTTGCTGCTCTATGTTGATGATATTATTTTAGCTAGCCCGAGTATGGGTCTTATAAAAAGTGTTAAAACTCAGTTAGCATAAATTTTTTAGATAAAAGACAAAGGGAAACAAACATTTTCTTGGTTTAGAGATATGTCATGACAGAGAGAACAAAACTTTGAAAATAAATCAAACCTAGTACACTCGAAGTGTGTTGAAAAAATTCAGATGTGAGTCATGTATACCATCACCTATACCAATTGAATGTAAATTAAATGTAAAACCAGGTACAAACAATAGTAAGATAACAGTAAAACCTTTCATAGAATTAATAGGTTGCCTGATGTATTTGATGCTGGGTACAAGGCCAGACATATGTTTTGCTGTTGATTATTTCAGTAGGATACAGGATAAAGCAACTGAAGATGCATGGTATCAACTTAAAATGGTCTTAAGGTACTTGAAGGGAACTATGGAAGTGGGATTGGTGTACAGAGGAAACAGTTCTTCTGAACTTACTTGTTTTGTTGATGCAGATTGGGCAGGAGATGAAACCGACAGGAAGTCAGTTTCAGGTTTCTTGTGTAAAGTATATGGTGATGTAATATCTTGGGTGACAAGAAAACAAAACTGTGAAGCCTTGTCAGCAACCGAGGCAGAACTCATAGCACTAAGTACGGCAGTTTGTGAGTGTTTGTGGTTGAAAAAATTGTTATGTGATTTAACAGTTAAAGTAGATAAGGTTGTAATGTATGAAGATAAGTAAGGTTGTATTGCTGTAATTAGGAATCCTGAAAATATCCGAAGGGTAAAACACATTGATTTAAAGTATTATTTTGTAAGTGAAAATGTTAAGAAAGGTGTAATAGATGTGCAGTATGTTGAAAGTATGTGTCAGCAGGCTGACATTCTAACAAAGGGATTGACCAGACATGTGTTTGAAAGGAACTGTAAAGAAATCGGATTAGAGACTTTTGGCGAGGGAGGGTGTTAAGATATTTCACCAAAAGTGCATCATTGTGAAATTGATGTTATCTATGGGAACTTCCTGTTCGTGTATAGATGTTTCTCAGCAAGCATGGTATTAGTTTTATGAGTTGTAATGTATCGAAGCACATCGTAGTATATTGTGGATGTATATGAATTGAAAGTTAAATGTAAGTGAAGTCGAATAAGCAATGTATAAAGAAGGGGTAATTCAGAGTTTTCACTAGCGCATGAAGTTAACAGAAAGTACAATAAACTCACTATGACGCGAGCGAGGGTCGTGACTAGGAGTTGTTATGCCTGGTGCGCCAGCCGGTGAAGAGAGAACAGGCACTCAGAGAACAGAGACTCTAAATTATAGGGCCACGTGGCCGACGGCCATGGCGTTGCAAGAAAACACTTCCCACTCGACGTCGGTATTATTACTTACATAGGGGAATATTATGGCGCTCCCCACGCCCGTAGCACTAGGTTAAAAAGACACACACAATATACACCCTATAGGTCTTTCACTGGAGTGCGGGTTGGAGGGTCCCGCGCCCTGATGGCCGTGAAGCGGCAAGCAATAAGTATGCACCTGTTCTGGTAGAAACATATTTATTACAGGAAGCACCGTTATCTAATAATGGTACACACTGGCGGTGCAGTAAGCTGACCTGGTCTTGAGCCCGACCGGTGGGCGAAGCTGCCTGATAAAATCTCACCACGCGGGTGTGAAGTAGAATTAAGTAACGCCCCTGGACGATGAGTCGCAGGGGTTGAGAGGTTCACCTCCGGGCCAGCAAAGTTAACGAAAAGGTTCTGAATAAAGAACTGACTATAAATATACTTAAGATTGAATGCAAAGTTCTGAAGGGCCCGGAGTGACGTACACGTCTACCATCCTGATCCGCCATGTATTGCCGACTGGCGAGTCCTTCCCGCGTACATAGCGCAGTGCAGCCAAAGCGTGGGAAGCATTCGCCGAACACATAAAAACACACAATTATAAAAGTTGCAAAGGCCCAAAACACTAATAATAAAGAATCTTGAAGATTAGAGTCCCAAATTTGTTAAAAAGGAAAGTCTACTGAAAATTCACGTACATTAAGTTCACTCTTTATTTTTAATTACAAGACGCTAAAGGAAATCGACACTGTAGAATTGCATAGGATTAATAATTATACACTTGAAACAGCACTGATATTAATCGGTTAATTATTACGTGAAAATATTTGAGGGAGAAAAATGTGAAAATGTTCGTGCGGAAAAGTTGGCTGTGTGGGCGAGTCCAACTTGCAGCGAGGCGCAGGGGTGTTTCTACGGGAATTAAGGTTAAGTACGAAAAGTTATTACAGATAAATTACATACATTATACACCCTGGCCTCTAAATGCTTCTGCCTGTCGGTGGTGTGATCCCCCTTGACGGGAATAGCACGGGAGTGCTAAAACAAGGTGTGTGTTTACAGGGTGGATATACTTACGTTTCCTTCAAGGGGGCACTTTCCTACCAATAGACGGCAGTCCTGAGTGGCCGATGCACATACTGGCTACGCTCTACATCGCGGGGGCGGCGTCTAAGCGCCGCTACCTCGTGCGCGCGCATGGTAGGTTGTGTTCCATATGCAGTGGGGGTGTGGCCGCCATGGCCCGTTCCATATCAGGTGGCGTGATGCGCACGACAGGCTTAGAGAGAGGGAGTTGTGGAACGACCCGCGTCAAATACAACCAAATTTATCGAGCGGATGTGATGGTATTAGCTGTAAAATATTAAAACAGTGTGCTTTCGAATTCAGTGTTCCACTAAGTCACATTTATAAAGCCATATTCGAAACAGGTTTGTTTACAGACAGACAAATGGGCAATGGTTACCCCAATTTTTAAGAAAGGTGACGGTATGTGTGCAGCTAATTTCAGGCCAATCTCCCTGCTCACTGCATTTTCGAAAGTAATTGAATAGTTAATTTATGTAAAATTATTACCGGTACGACATTTTGAGAAACATAATATCCTATTAAATTTTCAGTAGGCCTATGATTTTAGGAAAAACACTTCAACAAATGATGTAGTTTTCAAACTGATTAATACCATTTTTAACACATTAGATAAAGGTTTGCTAACTATTGGAATTTTCTGTGAACTTACAAAAGCATTTGATTGTGTAAACCATAACTTGCTCACAGACAAATTAAAATTTTATGGAGTCACTGGTTTAACTAACAAGCTACTGATCTCATACCTTTCAGGGAGACAGCAACAAGTACTCAAAACCTGGTAAAATAAAATATGGCATAGGCCCTACCACAAGGATCATTCTTAGGTCCATTACTATTCCTGACATACATAAATTACCATCTATATTCCTTGAATCTCCCCCCCCCCCTCATAACAGCACAAGGCCATCCCGTGGATGTCCTTTTCGGCCTGTAATATCCATTGGAAGTCCCATGGATGATGCTGAGGCACCCCATAGATCAGCGGTTCCCAAACTTTTTCTCTCGTGGAACCCTTCACAAGCCGTTCTTTTTCCGCGGAACCCACTACCCTTTCTTTTTATCTTTATTATTATTTTTTAATGTTATGTTAACGCAGACATAGTTTTCTTTCTTGATACTATGCAAAACGCTTTAGTTAGCTAAGGTCTTAGGATTCGAACAAAAATCACTTTTAAAATGCCCACAGACTTTAATTATGATATGAGATAAAATTGCACATACACAATTCAATGTGATGAGTGAAACTGTTTCATTTTAGTTTTCAAAATTGTTTTGAAATTGAGTTTTATGTCCGACAGCTGAATACGCAAATCTGGGGCAGCATCCAACCTGTTCCTAAATTTGTTTTTGATGTAAGCATAGGCTGAAAAGCCTGATTCGCATCGATAGGTGGATACAAAAGGGAGCAGTACAAGTATGGCTTTTTCGGCCACTGACGGATGCTCTTCTTTTAGTCCTACCCAAAATTCATCTAGTGGCACGGAATCGAATGCAGAAGTACACTGAATTTCAATTAACTCTTCATACTCTGGAACAGACAGCATGCCAGGCTTGATTCTATTCGCAAATGGGTTTTGCACCCAGTCAATATTCTTGCTGTCGTCGTCTGGAAAGTACTCTTATAAGGATTTCAATAAGTCCATTAATTAAATGAGCACAAATATTTTTGTGCACAGTTTCTTCTACTTCTAAATCGTTCTCATTCATAAACTGGGCTAAGAGAGGAAAACACTCAAACGTTTTACTACTTGCACATTCTAGCCAAAAGTGCACTTTCATTTTTAATGACGACACTTTGTCTCTCACTGTAAATACAGTCGTGGCTTTTCCTTGCAAAGACAGAGAAACTTCATTTAATTTTCCAAATATATCTGCAAGGTATGCACAACGCATAAGCCACTTCTCATTGCGTAAAAGTTCTGAGAGTTTACCAGGAACTGGGTCTTCATTCATGAGGAAAACCTGAAGCGCATCATGTAGTTCAAAAAGCCTAGCAAGCACTCTGCCTCTTGAAAGCCACCTGACTTCGGTGTGAATGAGTAGTGATTGGTGCTGGCTTCCCATTTCCTCACATGCCTTTTTATAGAGTCTTGATTGCAGAGGGCGAGATTTGATATAGTTGACCATTTTTACAGCCTCGCCAAGAACATTCTGTAAATCGGATGGGATTTTTCTGGCCACAAGAGCATGTCTATGCAAGACACAATGGCTACTAGTACAATTTGGTGCTACTTTTTTATTCTTGAAATTGTTCCTTTTATTTTTCCGACCTTGGCTGCAGCCCCATCGCTGCACACATCAACACACTTGTTCCAATCGAGGTCGTGTTTAAGCATGTAACAATCAACAACTTTAAATATTTCCTCTCCAGTTGCATTTGCGTCCAAAGGTGTACACATAAATAAATCCTCTTCAATAGATTTCTCAAAAACGTACCTCACAATTACAATCAATACTGCTAGCCCAGCAACGTCTGTGCTCTCGTCAAGCTGCAAAGAAAAGGCGTTACAAATTTTCAGTCTCTTGATCAGTTCATCTTCAATGTGGTCTGAGATTTTATGAATACGATCTGACACTGTGTTATTGGAATACTGGACTGCAGAAATCTTGTTCATTGCGTCCTCTCCGAGCACACAACCAACGATATCTGTTACACATGGTTTGATAAGATCTTCTGCAATTGTATGTGGTTTCCCAGCATGAGCAATCCTGTAACTCATTAGAAACGATGCTTCTGTTGCATTTTCGTTGTCGGTCTTGGCATGTTTTTGTAATATAACCACACCAGCGTGATAGGCTTCCTTTTGTTTTTGAAAAAAACTGATGGTTTTTTCTTTTAGCTGTGGGTGGTTTGTATCCAGCTGCCTTTTCAGTTTTGCGGGTACCAAGGAACTGTTTTGAAGGGTTTTGTTACAAACGACGCATTGTCCGTCTGGGTGTTCTCTATCTTCACTTCCAACAGGAATAAATCCGAAGGAAAGATACGATTCATCATACTTCCGCTTCTTTGAAACTTTCAAATCTTCGTGTTTGATTTTAACTACTTGTGCATCGGATCCTGAGGGTTCTTCCATCACCGTTGGTAAAGTGTGGTCATTGATAGATGGTTCATCTGGACTGCCTCCAACTTTGTCATCAAAACTTGACGATATGGATGCAGAATTTTTAGCGCCTTTAATCCGACCAGTTTTGAGCCAGTTGTCCATGATCATCTACCTAAAATAACACGCAAATTGTAAATGCAAATTGTTATTCATTGTTATAAACAAAACCAACATGTTCATTCTAACATACCTCAAAAGGTTTCTCCCTGTATAAAACTACGTCAAAGTTTTGTTTGTAATAAACACTGCACAGCTTTGGACATTAAATAAATCGTCTTCTTCAAAAATATTTCGTAAAATACTTTATAGTTATTGTAGGGCCTGTACATTCAAGTTGACTCTCCCGTTTGTACAAGTAGTGACAGTAAAGAACACCGCTACATCAGAAAACTTTTTTGAAGACAATGAAAAAATGTTTTCATATTTTTAGGAAATTAAGTCGGTTTGATTTATTATAAAAAAACTTCCAATAACGTGTTGATAAATATTTCTGAATAAATGCTGTTCTTTTACTTTTATTGTATATTTTTGGTTGTGGCTAACACCATTTCCGCTATTCGTACGAATTAAAAACCAATAAAACCTTTAAGTTAGTAATGTTGCGGACATACGCCACAAGTCATTACAAACTTATTGTATACTCCCATTGCTAAACACATTCAAATATTTCAATAAAACCTTTATTTTAACCTGCATTAGTAAGTAAAATATGAAACGTGAAAAAGTAAATTATGCTCTGAAAATGGCAATTCATTAACTGTGTAATGTTCTGGAGGTTTGAAGCAAGTATCAAGAATATATATATATATATATATATATATATATATTTTTTTTTTTTTTTTTTTTTTTTTTTTCATTACGAGTACCTTTAAGTGTGACATTCAAATTTCGACTATGACATGTCGTTGCGGAAAACCATGTTAAAAAAAAAATCCCAACAGAAACATGTAAACAGTAATAACACTATTTCGTTCGATTGTAAAATTATTAATACGTTTTTCACGCTCAAGACCTAAGAGCAAAGTTCTATTTGATAAAACATTTTTCAATATACTTTAGTATATTTTAATTTTTTTTTTTTTTTTGGCAATTAGTACGTCTTAGTTTTATAAAGTGTGAATAAATCCAAGCAGATTGTGATTGGAATAATAAAAACGTCTATTAAAACAAACACAACATATAAAATGTCATGTCGTAGAAACATTTAGGATGGCAGAAAACTGGGGGAACACTGCCTTTAGGCAAGTCAGTTACTACCTTATCATTAATTGACAAAATTAACAAACTTAATAAATTTGAAATATTAACTAATTTTTAATTTGTAGCTGCTGAGTATAAATTATGGTATTTTATACCTGCAAAAATAAAATTTCAGTTGATGGAAGTAAATAATAATATTTTATTAGATATTAAAGAAGTATTTACTGTACCTCTGAACTCGTGGTAAAAAAATGTCCAAGAAACTTAAAAAAAAAACTGTGTTCCAATTTACACTATTTTAGCAATATAACGGTTAAATAAGACCTGATTTACAATACGCAATCGACTGCCGGAAGTCTGCAGTCCGCAGTTGAATATCAATTACTTTACTTAAACATAATTACATCGGTGTCACCAGGATTTATTCCAATTGGGAGGAGAGGGTGGGTAGATATTGAGGAAAAAATCAGTTTAGTAATCACAGTACTAATCCCTATTTGTAACAGCCGACAAAATTGATGACCTTTTTGCATGGCTAATCAGGTTCCAAAAAAAGGGTTGGAAAGAGCCTCCCTCCCTCCCTTGCCACAGAAGCTTGAACATAGCCTGCTGTAAAAGGTCGACCGCAATCACGGTCGTAGAAGAACAGGTCTGGACACTCGCCTGGATAATTGACCCCCTTGTTGTTTGGTTGCAGTTCACCAAGTTACCGAGAATATTGTGTTTTATTGGCGCTAATGTTACGGCGGTTGGACTAAACTCCGCCCACTTCCTTTCCGCTAAGATAAACAATTTATCAAAACGTATTTTTTTATCAATTTATGAAATACTTTCTTCATTCACAAATTTAAGAAAAGGCTCCAGCAATCTTTATTTACTTTATAAATTTAACAATGGAAAAAAGTGGATGGAGTTTGAGACCGACCGCCCGGAAAACAGCGCCAAAAAGTACGGCATTCTCGGTAACTTGACGAACTACAGCCAAACAACAAGGGGGTCAAGCAAAATACATTGTTAGATAGGCGAGTGTCCAAACCTGTTCTTCTACGACCGTGACCGCAATCAAATGCAGTGTTCGTGATCACATGGCGTAAAAATCATTGAGCTAATCGTGTGCTTCGTTTAGATCAAAGAAAAAAATGTTTTTCAAAGAGTCTTTAAAAAGAAACCAATCGGCGATTAGTAAAGAGGGATTTGCACAGTTTAAAACGTTAAGTATTAAAAAGCAAACTTATAAATGCCTGATGTACACAATGTTAATTTTTCTATTTAAATACATGACTGCTAACAGTACACTGTTACTTGCTGCACGTGTTACATCCAAAGGCAATCTATTAAAAAGAATCAAAAAAATTATAAAACAAAAATACAAGAATATGAAATATTAATCAAATTTGTTAATAGTACTCCACAAATCTTTGTACTTAAAACTATCAAAAACGATTTCCGAATACCGTTTTTTATGTTCTGTCTACACAAATTATTATTATTTGTATGCAAACAAAATATCTGCCTGCGCAATATAAATTAAAAAAAAAATACGATTTCAACTACGGGCAGCTGGCTGCTTCGGCAGGCGACTGTGGACAGCGCATTGTTAACATTTTGTATACAAAACCGGTTGCACTTAAATTTATTCATTTGCATTTTGCGTTTACTAGCTTCGAAGCATTATTCTATGTAATGCAAAATTAACAAAACTATTATATTAAAATTTCCTTTTTTTTTTCAATATGAGATACATAATGATTGAACATATGAATTTTAAGTTGTTCAAATAGAATGCACTCAAATAATACCTGATAGTAACTTTCACAGCATTAAATGGCTGTTCCGAAGACTGTATGAATCCAGGAATACATCTTCACTTGAAATGTAAGTAAATAGCAAGCACTATCAAAGTCGTAAGCAAGACGGCGGTCGTAAGGCACTGAACTAAATGTCTTGAACCACAAACACTATTTGCAATCGTTGCCAACAAGTACTGAAGGGAACTTAGGAGTTTACTCGCAATACTATCTGTTTCCTGTAAACTGAACTAACTGAACCGAAAGCGAGTATCGATAGCTCGACTCTCTGCGATAAAGCGGTGTTAGGAAAGTAGATGCACGAAGACGGCTCAAATGTCGTCGTATCGGTGCCGGGTTGGCGCTGTTCTTTCACATACTTGTTTAAAAATAAAGTGCTGATCTTTTCGCGGAACCCCTACGAAGTTTTAACGGAACCCTTAGGTTCCGCGGAACACAGTTTGGGAACCGCTGCCATAGATAACACTTTGGATATCCATAGGACATCCCATATATGTCACATTTAATTGAAAAGCAACGAAACACAGGTGCACATTTTTTGTTGCACCTCTGAATAGCGATATTTAGGCCCGTAATTATAAACGTCTTTCGAAGTACAATCAATCTCACTCCACCCTAATCTGGAGTTTTGCACATTATAGACCTCTTTCAGAGTGTGGCGGATAGCCGGCGAACAACCATTCGCCACCAAGTTTCCACTTTTTGGGAGATTGCAGGTGAATGACGGCCAGACCTCATTCGGCGAATCACCAGCTGTTCTGTAGAGACCAGTTATGAAAAATGGCGAGGAATTTTAACGAATTCATGCGGCACATGGGTGAAGTTGTCAACTATTATGAATAAATTGATGACAAAAGACATGCGCGACTACCCAAAATACATATTAGGGACATAGAAAATCCCTTTACAACTGCAGTTCATCTCTGAGCGATACTTTGCAAGCATTACATTCTGCAGTGATTTTCTTCCACATTTCCTTTTGTTGTAGTTGGACACAGAGTCAGTTTTCTTATTTGTAGTTATGTTTTTGTATTTTTTATCGGGTCAAAAAAATTGCTTTTTCTTTAGGAGTGTCTCGCACTGTCGAATTTTTACCTTCCATAGTCAAACTTGACGCGTTGCCGTGCGCTGTCCGTGAGTGGTGTTGCCATGGGCGCCAGCTTCCCCGGGATTTACCGGGCGGAGAGCATGAGAGGGGGTCGTTCGGCCGTCAGTCGTAGGGGCACAGTAATGTAGGCATACATGTCAAGACACAGGGGTATTCACTTGGTATGCGTATACATGGAATCCTAACCTTGTCAGAGCCAGGTTACACGCTCAACACAGATCCCTCTTAAAGGCCTTGTGAGGTAAGCTTTCACTTTCACAAGAATGTGGTCGAGACCAATGTTCAATTTCTTATTTACTTACGTAACACGATTTAAGTTGCACACGTGCGCCGCAGATTGCCCCGTACACATTGAGGTTCCCTGGCGGACACACACAGGATACACTTGACTAGGTTACCTTTACCTTATTCACTGCACACAAATTATTAAAATTGAATATATTACATTACATGTTAAATTTACGTTGGGATCTAGGGCTGCACGGCTCTGAGGTGAATAGCAAACGGTTCCGGTATTAATTGAGTCTATTGCAGCTAAAAATCAGTAAGACAACCTTGAAGACCTCAGAGCACGCGACACGCGTGCGCCCCGACCGAGCTCAACACCGGGACTGAATTGCAATATGGCAAGCACGTGACGATCTCCCTCGTGCGCGCCATTCGCAAAATAAAAAGTTAAAAATAGTTTGAGATTGTATTTGATGAAAGTACACACACAACACTGATGGAAATAATAAAATTAATAAAAATTTACTATGATGAAACACAGAGAATAGATGAACATTTTAGACACTCGTGGATGATAAAGTTGGTAGTAAAGATATTAATGAAACACTTACACAGCACTTGCTTTTGTCGGTACTTAATTGTTTTTGACGGCCCGACAGAACACACACTAGAAAACCTTTTCACAAACTCTTTCCAAAACATAAAAACCTGACAACAAAAATTAAAGTACTGGCTTATACGTCTTTTTGGCGCGAGTATGCTGAAATTAACCACGTTACTACAGGAGATCTCTTAAGTCCCTTCTCGTTGACCGTCCCCACTTCAATTCCCTGTTGGGTCATTAAAACTGAAATGTTTGGAATGTTTATCATTACGCTGGTGTACTACACTGACAAGTTACAGACTAAAACCTACGTGTCACTTACGTGGCTAATTTCTCAGTGAGGAGAGAGAGTCCAACTAAACGACCAATGGCCGGTGATACTACGAATGTCTTATAATTTTTGTGCTAATTAGTTAGTTCATTCGTTGTGTCGTTAATGAGTTACCTCTTGGTAATTTTTGCCACGTGGGTGGGCGTGATCCGATATGTGGATGTGGTGTTCCCGTTCCTACCTGGCTGATGATCCATGCACACGTCGTCGGGTGCACAGCTGATGTAGGGTGCGCGGGGGCACTGTTGACGGTGATGGTGGCGCTGTAGGGACAAACGGGCTAGGGTAGTTGGCGTCAAACTTTTCCGCGGCTTCCTTCAATCACTTCGAATATCTCACGTGTGTCCCACTACAAAGATAACATTCGTTTACAGACAAGGAAAACAAAATCGTAACGATTTTATTTTTAAAGTTAGGTGTGTTCATAACAGTGGGCTTTGAGCACTTGTTCGCTGCTAAAAATGAGGCTGTGTTGCCAAATTTTATGAAGGAGAACCGTCCAACTCCCTTTCAGCCGGCGATCTCCTGGCGATCCATCGGCAGACAACTATAGGGCGGGATTCATAGTCCCAACTTAAGCAAGAACTTCGTCAAGGCGGTCTTGTTTCTTAAGAAAGTGTTTTCCCAACTCCAGTTGCATAGTCGGTGTCCAGAGGATAGATTCATGAAGTCGACGAGCTTGGATATGTGCTACTTCCGGCTTGACGAATAATTGCTTAAGTGGCCGAAGACACACGAACATACACGACTATCTGCGAGTTGGAAATAACTTTCGTGCTTTCTGCTTTGTTTCACTGGCAGTTCCATTACATGTTCGTCGCTTTCTATTTTTGATTAATTCATAAGATGTCTGGAAAATGTTCGGAGTATTACATGCCTCTGGGGATAAAAGTATAGAAAATTAGCAAAGAGTAATCGATTTAAACATACATTTTTTAGTAATGGTTGCAGCATCGAAATGAATACCAGTTATACTGAACATTTTTTGCAGTAGTAAATTCTGAAATAATTTTTAGCTTTATGTTTGAAATGGTATAACTATTTTGGTATTACTGTACTTTAGGTTAGCGACTTAATGGACTATTATTGCTGAATGCAAAGACGAATATCTTTCTAACCTCGTGTTTCATTGCCAGTTTGGTTATCGGTAGAATATTTGAAAGTATTTTACAAAAAAACAAATTGGTAGCTTGTTTGTACTGACTAGGAATTTGTGACGTCATACGAGAGCGACTTGAACAAGAAGTTGCTTAAGTTACGATTATGAATCCCACCCATAGTGTAGGAAGTGTGGAAGACAGCCAGCGAACTGCTGCGCGAATAAAGGCCAGGGGCTTGCCAGCAAGCCTTCGGAGGACGTTTATAACTATGGCCCTAAATCGGGCTCCAGCATTGTCCAAGGAAAACAAAAACCTTTTTTCCTATAAATGTACTTTCAGGACATCTGTGTACAGTAGGGATTTCCCATGGATGTACTTAAACGATATCCAGGGAGAATTCTTTTGGGATATCCTATGGCTATATTTTGAGAATTTACAAAAAAATTTTTTTTCTAAAAATTTTAACCTTTTTTAAATATAGGCTACATTACTGAAATACATACGTCCATATTTCTGTTTGTCATGGATTATAAATAATTATGATGTACCTACTATTAGAATATCCTTGGGATATCCTATGGATATCCGGGACATATTTGGTATATTCGGGACAAATATGGGATATCCTGTGCTGTTAGGGCCAGAACTACACCCACTTTATTTGCAGATAACACCAGCGTCAAAGTGTCTGGAGAGTCAATAAACGATCTTAGAATGCTAGCAAACACTACTTTTACAAATTTGGAGTTGTGGTTCTCTGCAAACAAATTAAATCTTAATCTTGGAAAAACACGTATAATGTAGATTTTAACTAAGAACAGCAAACAACAGACTGACATTACTACTGTCAGAAATGCGGAAAAAATTAATGAATCAACCGTACGGTAACTAAATTTTAAGGCCTACAAATAGATACTTCACTAAACTGGAAATCTCATATTGAATGTATTTTATCAAAACTCTGTTCTGCATGTTTCGCTTTACGCAATATTGTTGATATATTAAACAAAGACACAGTAAGAACAGTTTATTATGCATACATACTTTCATTATATCATGTCATATGGCCTAATTTTCTAGGGGAACTCCACAGACAGGAAAAAAGTGCTTCATATACAAAAAAGAGCTATTAGAATCATGAATGCTAGAAAACAGACAGATTCTTGTAGACCTCTTTTCAAGGCGTACTAAATCTTGCCATTTGCATGTGTATATCTGTATTCAATACTCTCATTCATGTCCATAAACAACAAAAATTTCCAAAAAAAAAAAATGAACTACTCAACAAGCACAACACGAGAATAAAAAAAAACACATTCACATTCCCTCTGTAAATCTAAAACTGGTACAAAAAGGGCCTTCCTGCTCCGGTAGCATCCTTTTTAATAAACTTCCCAAAAACCTGCAAGAAATGTTCTCCTCAAATCCAAAGCTCTTTAAAAAAAACAGCTAAAGGATTTTCTTGAAGAACGAACTTTCTACTCCATGGAAGAATATTTGAATCATAACATTAGAAAGACCACATATTGTCACACAAATCTCTTCTTTTTTCTTCTGCCTCTCTTTCCGGTTTCAGATTTCCAAAACAAAGAATTTATTGAGTTGGTGTACAGAAGGGGCTGACGAAAGGTTTGTTCGCGTGGTCTGCCAGTTTTAGCAGCCGAGGGCAAGTGCCATTTTTCGCTGGCAGCGAAATGGCAGGACGGGCAGTTGCAAGTTGCTATGACCACCGGAACGATATCTGGCAGTAAACAAGCATGTTGTATTGAAAAACACCCGCGAAAGTTTGTTTTGAAAGTTTAGAATTGAGAACTCAGCTTAGCTTCCCGACGTATTTTCGTAATTACGTTAATAAATACAATAACTTTCGTTTAGGCTTAAAAAATGGAAAACAAGAGATCGCAGGACTTCCCACACAAACTAATAGCATTGGAGACGAAAGAATTTAATACCCATAGCGGAAAAATACGTTTTTAACGGGCCTTGCGATTTATTAACATTCATTCTTCAGTACATAGGGCGAAAATTGATACAACGTACGAAGTTATGATGCATGTATTAAAATCGTCTTTGTAAATTTTTGTAGGAATGTTCATACTAGTGTAGTTTCACAATAGTCAGAGGCAATTCAGTTAGGTAGGCCGAAACAACTTTGCTACTGACGAACATTAGAGGCTGGCTAATTTTTTCGTATGTAATGTTGTAACATTTTGTTAACTGTAGGCGATTGATTTTTGTGGTTTTGTTAGCTTACGCGGGCACTTTTTTTTTAATGTGTGCTAACAAAAGGTTAATAATATAATGGTTCATAGAATGTTTGTGTCATGCATTTTATTACCCCATAATTTGTAGTGCCCTTGCCCCATGTTTTTAATGTCACTGCCTCCACCTTTTTTAGTGGACTTACCCTACAATTTTCTGTCCACCTATCCTACATATTTCTGTCCATCTGCTCCAAGGTTTTTAATGTCTGTACCCAACATATTAAGTGGTCCTACCCTAAAACTTTCTGTTCACCTACCCTACATATTTCTGCACCTCTGCATCATGATTTTAATGTCCCTGCTTAACGTTTTTAGTGGTCCAACCCTACAACTTTATTCTCATACCCTACATATTACTGTACCTTTGCTCCAAGATTTTTAATGTTCCTACCCATTTTTAGTTATCCTATCCTACAACTTTCTGTACTCCTACCCTATATATTTCTGCACCCCTGCTTCAAGTTCTTTAAGTCCCTGCCTACATAAAATTTTTAGTGGTCCTACCCTACAACTTTCTGTTCTCCTACTCTACATATTTCTGTATCTTTGCTGCAATATTTTAATGACCTTGCCCTATATTTTTAGTGGTCCTGCCCTACATATTTCTGTACCTCTGCTCCATGTTGTTTAATGTCTCTGCCCCACATTTTTGGGATCCTCTCCTACAATTTTCTGTTCCCCTTCCTTATGTAGGCCTACTTCTATACCCCTGCTCCATGATTTTATAAGTCCCTGCCTCACATGTATAGTGCTCCTATCCTACAATGTTGTGTGTCCATACCCTGTAAATTTCTGTACCTCTGCCTTCAAAAATGAAGTCGTAACTATAAAATACTCTTTGAGGAAAGTGTTAAACTAACAACTTGAGCTAGGCCTACCATAAAATGGTTAAAATTATGAATTTTGGTATCCTATTTTTTATGCCTTCCTGCACTCATGTAGTGATGACATGTTCGTATTTATAGTAGGCCTATTCTGCAACATTTTGTGAGGTAACTTGACTTCAAGTTTGGTTAACTTTCTCCATATAATACGAAATTTACATTCTACGATTTTACTGTCAAATTCCCATATTGATGTGTTTTCAAGATTTCTTCACTAAATGCCTGGGAAAGGCATTTAATGTGTAAAACAACTCGTAGACGAACTCGTAACACATTATACAAAACCACATAACGTAATCTTGGAGTTATTTAAACAATGACGACAAAAATATAAATATAGGTTTGATGCACATTTACCATTAGGTTAACTTCGACACTATTTACAAAAGAACTACGAGTACGCTGCACGGCTTTGTTCGTGACTACGGTGATTTTAATTAATTCGGAAAACAAAAGAATTTGTACAGTTCTTCTATTACTGAATTATTACAGCAGTGACAAAAATTATATCACTCTTTAACCCGGACCCGGGACGAGAGTATTTGTTTTGAACAAGCATCGTCATGTGACGTCATACGTGACGTTTTTTTTATTGCTGCCAGTTCTGCCCTTACTCGCCGAGCATGGGCAGAAATGGCAGTCATTCCTGGCAAAACTGGCATCTGATATTCCCACCCGAACAGTATACCAAAAAACCACTTCCGGTAAAACGAACGCCTTCTGGCAGAAAACTAGCAGAACTGGCACAAAACTGGCAGACTGGCAGACCACGCGAACAAACCTGAAGATTCAACTTGATTTAATATACCATATGAGATAGCAGTGTCTGTATAAACACGTGTAATCGTTCTAAATGTATAAGTTTTCTATTTATTATGTAATCCTTATGACTTGTCCAATTTCTTTGGATCATTGTGTATTGAAGAGATCTTACGGATGCAGTAATAAAAAAACAAATAAACTTACTATAGGTAGAAAAAACAAGCAAAACAAACAAAACTTATGGCTTTCAGTATTGCAAAGAACTTTCCTTGCTCCTAGGCTTATGGCAACGGCAACACTGTTATTTTACGCTTTGTTTACATTATGAATGATGTCATGAATTTACGTAATTGTGATATTGATATTTGTTTATTTTTATATTATGTGTTATATGTCTTTTGTAATGTGTTCTGTATAATATAAAAATGCATTTTTCTGTGCCCGACACGCAAGAATTAAAGGATGAAAGTGGTTCAGTGTACGTGGTAAGTATTTATTCCGATTGAAGGTAAAGGTTATGTTTTGTGGTTGTTATCAGTTTTTAAGCCATAATATTACCTAAAACACGATGGCTTTCATTGCTTGTGATTTTAGCTGACAATGTTAAAATGAGTACAAAATATGACGAAATTTTATTGAAATTGTGACAAATTGTCGCCCGAGGGAGAGGTTACGTCCGGTGTGCTAAAGGGAAGCGTGGTGGGTCCCTTGTTTGTTATAATGCAAATGGGCGCGGAGGTGAGTGGCAAAATAAGATTGTTTGCCGATGACTGTTTCATATGCGTACTACAGTAATACTGCAAGCATTAGACAATAAACAGCATTTATTAGGCATATTTTGGGATTTTGCAAAAGGTTATGATTGCGTAAATCACACAATTCCTATAAAAAATTCCCTTTAAATCACTATTTTCATACTTAAACAATAGAATGCAAACAGTTTCTGTAAAAAATTATTTTACTAAACACAGCATAAATTCTAAACCTGGAGTCATCAAACGTAGGGTTCCCTAAGGTTTAATCATGGGCCCACTTCTCTTCTTACTGTATATAAATTATGTATCCCTTTATGTAAAAGATTTTGGAAAGGCTATTTTATTTGCATTTGTCACAAGTATTCTAATATCAAATAGAAATTTACTGGCATTGAAATAGGCTATAATCAATCCATTTCCTGCTCTTAATAATTGGTTCTCAGCAAATTAACTATCACTAACTTAAACAAAACTAAGGTAAAATATTTTCAAATTACTGAACACAGCCACAAACTAGCCTCATTCTACAATAGTTTTCAGCCATTCCATTCCATAACTTAATGAGCCTAATGGAAGAACCCAGAGAGTAAGAGTAGGATACACACTCTCAGATGAAGGAATGGTGACATCAGGGGTTCCACAGGGTAGTGTTCCAAGACCCCTCCTCTTTTTAATTATGATGGGGGGTTTTGGGATAAACATGAATTGTATGGTTAATCTTTTTGCAGACGACTGTGTGTTGTACAAGGTGATTGGACAGGGTGGGGTTCTGCAGGAGGACATAAACAAATTGGAACAGTGGACGAAGGAAAATTAACATAAATAAAACTAAAATTTTGAGATTTACACAGAAAAGAGAGGTAGAGAGACATATAGATGGGGAGGACAGGAGATTGGAGAGGCGAACAGATATAAATATTTGGGAGTTATTCTTCATGGTGACTTAAGATGGGGTGAGCAAATGAAGTGTGTTACAAGTAAAGGTAGAAGAGCGCTGGTGGCCCTGCTGGGAAGGGTGTTAAGGGGCACAGACAAGAAAGTGAAAGAAAAGAGATACAAAACAATGGTGAGGCCCATTTTGGAGTATGTGGCGGCATTCTGGGACCCGTACGCGGGAAGGGAAGTGATAGAGATGGAAAAGGTGCAGAAAAGGGCTATTAGGTGGGTCACAAATAAGTGGAGGACACAGGGGGAGAGAGAGGAGGATTTCAGACCATCAGTAATGGTGAGAGAACTGGGGTGTGGCACACTGCAGGAGAGGAGGAGAGTGGAGTGGCTGGTAAGGATGATGGGGTTGGAAAATTGAGAAGAGGTAGGTAAAGCAAATCCTTGCCACAGGGCTTAGGCCCAATTGCAAGAAGAAAAATAAAAATTAAAAATAAAAAAAATTTATAGAAAGTAATTTAGTTTATATAATACTGCAGCAAAAAGTCTATAAGGCTATAATCCAAAATAACTGTTTTGATATTTTAATTATTTGTTTGCTTTTCACAGTTTAGTTTTGTCCTTTTTTATGGTGAAATCAGGAGTATAATTATTTGCTAAGTTAGCACTGTTTTTCATGTTTAAAGTCAGCTAATATCTTGGTTTTTGGGGCAAAGATATTATTGTAAATTTATACTTTTCAGCAGCAAAATCAGTAATGCTAAGAGAATCAAAATTATTTTACTTTAACTGAATTGTACATTGATTATATCCTTGTATCACTTGTTACCAAGAACATACAAAAGTTCATGTAATTGCTTCACAATAACTATTATTAACTTCATGTTTTGTAGATGTGAGGTTATGTCCATGTTTAGCATTTTGACGAAACAAATAATTTGTTATTCCTGAAAGTTAGAGGGAAAAAAATATGATAACGGGTGTTACATAAAATTGGTAACGGATGTTACGAGAAACATTTTACTTGTGAAATATGCAATTGTACAATTTTATGCTACATTGTTGAAGTAGAAAACAAAATTGAACCAAGTAGCTGTAGGTCAATGTAATAAGTTATGTATAATTTTTTGTTAGGTCTTTAATGAAGAAATATGATTTTTTGTATGGTATTTGTGATTTTGAGTTTTTGTATGTGGGAATTGTGGCAGACTTTGTTAGTCTGGGTTTTCTTGTGGCTCTTCCGTTTTTTCCGCCATTGCATTCTGGTACTAGGCCCTACTACATGTTCTCATCAATCATTTTCCATCAGCTCTTAGGGAGCCGTGGTTGGTGCGATTGCTAGATCACTCACCTCCCACAATGGCAATCCAGGTTCGATTTCTGACGGGGTCGGTCCCTGAATTTTCGCATGTAGGAATCGTGCCGGACAATGCTGTTGGTCAGTGAGTTTTCTCAGAGATCTCCTGTTTCCCCATCCCTTCATTCTGGTGCTGCTTCATACTTCATGTTACCCCTCACCAGCGCTAAGGTGTTATACCAAGTCCACAAACACAAGCAAGTCTTAACTTCAGGGTGTATGATGTAGGCTAGTTGGGAAGACATAATCATCTTTGATGACAAAAGTTGCGATTATAGTTCAACTTGATAAATCAGATTCATCAGGACCATCTGGAATTGAGTGTCATCTCCATTACAAACATAGGTATTCAGGTTCTTACAATGAAGATAATTCTGCCAAACCACAATTTATAGAACCTTCTCTTATTGAAGATCAAGGAGAAATACAGGCTGGTATGTTTTTTATAGTAAAAGTTCCCAGCTTGCGAGGTCTTAATAACTCAAAAGGGACCATGTACATGATGCAGCAATTTCACAAGAAAACTTAGATGATGGAAACTGTTTATCAGTGATGTTTTTTGTCATGACAAAACTGTCTTTAACTATAGCTGATGATAAGGACATTAAATATGTACCTTTAGATCAAGTGATTAGGAAACTACCAAGCCCAGATGTAAAGCCAAATTTAAAAAAAGTATGTAATCCTATGTGTTGAAAGTAGACCACTATCCTATGTTAAAATTCCTGAGTTCTAATATCTACATTTTCTTTAGAAAAAGTGTGCAGTGTTTTCAGCACCCAAGGTTACAACAATTCACAGGAAGCATATTGTATTTTAACTTCTCAGTGCAGCATAGAGGGTGAAAATTGTTTACTACAAGTTGAAACTGTCTTTGACAAGATGCATCTATATCAAGAAACTTATTAAGAACTCAACCCCAGATGTATAAATAAATGGGTACATAAATATTAGTTACTGTTTAGTTTTATTTATTTATTATTTTTTAAAATTATTTATTACATTAGATATTTCAGACCCGTAACACATATTACTATCCCTGTAAAACCCATTACCTACTATTCAGTTTAATTAATAAATTACATGAATTTCATCTACAAACAAAGTCCTTAAATCAATGCAAAGCCAGGGTTTCAATTACTCGGATGTAACATAAGATGTCCGTTTCCTGTAACACTAGTTACCACAGTTTTCCAACTTCATTTGGCTGTTAGAAAATTAAATTAAAAAATTTTAAATATACCAACACTTTCTTTCTTTTAGCAAAGTAGCCTATTATTATTTGCTATGTTGAAAAATTATGTAAGGTATTTAATTTTGTTAAATATATTAAATTTTTCGTTGTCTGTGTGTAACACTCGTTGCTATGGAATGGTTGCATTCCTATTGAGCAAGTGACAACTACAAAGTTCTTAAGTTTTCATATTGATAACAAGCTCAGCTGGAAAGAATGTGAAAAGCATTTAATAGTTAAGCATTATTCTGCATGGTTTGCTCTCAGATGCACACAGAAATTGTTTAACACTAATAAAAATAAAATGATATATTATGGCTATTTCCACTCTATCATGACATGGATCCTGCGTTGGGGTAACTCAACCAATGTGTTAAAGGTTTAGAACAAACAATATTTCATAGTAAATGAAGATATACATTTTCATGATACAAGAACATGTAAATTTTTTCACATCCCCTCAAATAATTTAACCAAACTGCAGAAAGGTTCAAACAATGCAACAATCAAAATTTGCGATAAAGTATCATTTATAACAGATTTAAGTAAGGAATACAACAAAAATGTATTGATTCAATCAAGAAGTTTTGA
Source organism: Medauroidea extradentata (assembly GCA_003012365.1). Taxonomy (NCBI): domain Eukaryota; kingdom Metazoa; phylum Arthropoda; class Insecta; order Phasmatodea; family Phasmatidae; genus Medauroidea; species Medauroidea extradentata. The sequence goes on along the minus strand of PNEQ01064559.1, from coordinate 4,535 downwards.
AATATACCTACATAATTTTTATACCAGGAAGGATTTTATGAAATATTAATACTAACTATGTATCCAGCTAAATGTTTCTGTATTTTGCTATTTGTTGATAGGATACGATTGTGTACGGGAGAGAACAAGATGAAAATAAATGTGTGAAAGATGAAGATAGTTAGGTATATGATAGGAGTACAGTCATTTACAAATGGGAAGGCAGGAGATATAGGAAGCTTCAGAATACAAGTACCTAGGCATTATGATGCAGAGGGTAAATATCAAGAATCACTACTCATCATGTACTGCTACCCTGCCTCTCAGTTTACCCACTTATACTTTTTCCTTTCCTCTCCCTTTCCTGTCATAATTCTTTCTGCAGTTTGTCTTGTATTCTCCTCAAATCCTCCGTAGTCCTTCTCAACTCCTGTAATTTATCCACCCTTCCTTCGAGTCTGCACCTGCCTTCCTCCTTCCCCACATTTTTCCTCTAACTTCTCAATCCTTATCCTCATTTTGTTTTGGAATTGGCATCCACCCTACCAGCTTCCCCAAGATTATACTCCACATCCATTCTCTCTGCTCCCTACTGCCTCCTTCTACCTGTGTGTCTATTTCAATGTGTTTCTTTCCCTGCCTTTTCCTTTCCCTAGCCACCAAACTCCTATTGTCACAAACTTTACACATCCACACCTGCTGCTGCAATACATTCAATTCCTTCTCGTGTATTCCTACACACTTTAAATGAAACCAGCCTCTATACCCATCACACTCAACTCCACTATCCATTATTTTCCACACCCTCCTATGTAACTTACATTTAATTCTTAAGCCAGCCATCCTACACTACTTTGCAACCAAACCCTATCAGTCCCAATTGGTCTTATAAAATAATGGTACTAATAAAATAAGCCCTTTATCCTAGAATCTCAAGATAGAAAACACCTGTCATTTGGTAACCTTGTTTTTTTTTGTGTACCGTTTTTTGAATGTGCCCAAACTCTTAGAAGAGTTGTAATAAGATATGACAAAACTTACTACCTGGCTCACAGAGAACAAAATGACCCTAAAGGAATCAAAAATGAAAAAAATTATTTTATGTAAATATAGTAGAAATTTTAACAGTATAGAGATTGAAAGAGCATAGAAAATTAAATTCCTAAGTCTAATCATTAATGAAAACTTCACATGGAGTCAACTTATTAAAGGCATCTCAAATACAGTAAGGTGAACCTCCCGGAGTTCTATTGGACGACTGTAAAAATCGAGGAAAAAAATACTCTTTTAGTATATTGTTTCTGTAGGGCATAGTTATCTATAGACTCTGGTCTTCTAAATGCTGCAGTTGGCAGCACTGGTAGTATCACCATTACAAAACAATTGATTTTTTGTGATGGCCTCTTATGTTTCCGAGAAGAATCACCATTCCTAACACGAAAGCAGTAAGCAGTAAACTTACTTCTTAAGCTTTGTATTGAGTAATATGTTTTTTTTTAATTTAATTTTTTTTGATAGATCCAGGAAAAGTTGTTTAACAACGTGGATACTGTGTTTGCGAAAAAAATTAGTTTTGGAAATATGTCAGTGTGGTATCAGATTGAGGAATATAAACATAACAATGTTACCCTTAATAGCATAGTGAAATAATATAATGTTTGTAAAATATTTCAAATACAGTGGACACCCGTTTATCTGCAGTATTCATGGTGATGGGATGATACAAAATGCAGACAATCTGAAACTGTAGTAAAACGTGCTTTAAAACTTTTTTTTCCTGTGTAGGAAACTACTTTTCTTTGGAGCGACTAGGAGGGTGGACAGCTATGCACAATAGTGCTACAAACACATTGTAAGAACACAGCAGCCATCTATTTATTCTGACACCCTTGTCAAACTGTCAAGTCTTTGACAACAATGCCACTGCTGCTGCAATTTCTTTCTCCACTCTCCGGTCACCTATTCTCCTTCATCCGTCGTTCACTTCCCGGTCTGCTGCTGCCGCTTTGTCCCCCTATTCACTTGAAGTTGTTTACATGGATTTATAAGTATCACATGTTTTGATACATGACAGATGAGCTAAGAAAGATGACATGAAATTTAATTTTTTTTACATCCTCATCATCTGTTCAGCTACAGAACTGGAATCAGTACAAATGTGTGAAATGAATAACTTGACATTTACAACAAAGCTTGTAATTTTTGTGTTAAATATTTTTTTTGCCATGTTAAGTAAAATATGAATCACTAGTTAATGATTTTTAACTTCACTTTCGCTTAATATGGTAACAGAATTTGTAACGTAGAATGTAAAGAAAGTGAGTGCAAGCGCCTTAAAAAATGACTTTTGTATCATTGTGTTAACTAACTCAGCAGCTAGTAACTGTGTGGACTGCAGTAATGTTGCAATGTCAAACAAATTGTTTACATGTGCGAAGAAGGTGATGGGGTGAAACCTCAGAGCTGTGAGATAAGAACCTATCCTCTGCGTTTGACACACACTGAAGGGCAGGAGGAAAAAAGTAGCCAACTGACCCGGGAAAATAACAAATTTAGGTCACAGTGTTTAGGTTGTGTATGTCCAACCATTGCTAAGCAACATTGATTCCTATCATAAAATGTACTTAAATACATATAATTTATGTTTTAAAAAAGATCTTCAAATGTTCAAGTTACTGAATGTAATGTTTAGCAGTGTATATAATACCATTAAACAAAATTGTGTGAATAAAATATATGTGATATGAATGTTTTTAAACACATGTTTGACATGCAAATTGGACTGCATAAATTATGAATTATATGTTTGATAATCGTCACTTTGAATCTGTGCTAGGGAAATTCCTTTGAAATTGAAACTCTGATCAAATCAAGTTCTTTCAAAGTAAGGAGCTGAACTCCAGCTAGAGATCCTTTGGAAGAAAGGAGCTAGCTCACACTCCAAAACTCATCTTTCCTGGAGCTTAGCTAATTTTCAGTTCCTTATTTCAACAGTTAATAATAGCAAAAAGCTGTTATTAAATTTTTAAGTGACATCTATTCATTTGAGTTACTGTACAGTAAATTTCAACAATAACTGGCACAGTTAGTTTATTTAAGTTGAAATTATCTGTAAGCAAATTTGCATTTTTAAATTTTAAACACAGCGTAATTTCATTACAAATTAATACTTGAGGCTACTCTCAGATATTTTTATTGGCAATTTTTTTATAATATGGAAGTTTTGAAAAAGGCTAATTTTACCATCAGCAGCCTAGGTAGATTTTTCAAGACTACAGAAAAAAAAAATATATATATCCATGCTGAAAATACATTTTGTACATTTGATTATAGTGTATGGGCAAAAGTTTGAAAAATAACATCTTAATAATTTTGGTAAGATATCTATTTTATGTCTGAAGTAAAGTGTTACTAGTAATTTTAGAGTTATAATAATGAGTCACATAAATATTAAAAGCCAATTTTTATGATAAGATTTATTTTTCTGTTTAAATATAACAATATTGACTATTGACACAAGACAGGTTAGTGGTGTAATCAGTGAAGAATAACTTAGCTCCTTTCAGTTGTAAAGAAATTCACTGTTTTCACTGTTACATAATTTTATTTCCCAGAATATCAGCACTACAGGGTCATTCCATGGAAAATCACCCAATTTCAATTATTTTGGTTGCTGACCCATTTTGAAAAAAATTTGAAATTTTGTCACACATAATGTACATATTTCAACAGTGCAAACCCAAAGTTATTGATTTTTATCTGCCCTCATTTTGATTTTACAGAACAAAATGGCCGGTACCGTGTACCAAAATTTACATTTTCAAGGGTTTTGGTATTGTTTAATATCTTGATATCCATAAAAGATACAAAAGTCATGTGTTATCTCATTGCAAAGAGGAGACTGAGGGCTACAAATAATGCTAGTAAAAATAAACAGAATGATGTTTTTATGTTTTCATATATAGATATAAAAGCTGACCTTGAAACTGACTTTTTTTTAATTTTCAACTGCTCCTACTTTCGTTCCAAATTCAAAAAACACAATGAAATCTTGAGGCAAGTAAGTCTACATGGAGTACTTCGCAATTATATATTGTCAAAAGAATTTACTCCATCCCTTCTGGGTGAAAAAAATTTGTAAAGTCAGTGTTTTTGGGAAAAATCAATTTTTCGAGGAGCTGTAAAAAAAAGGGCAAGTGCAAACATTCTGAAAATTTGGCAAAACATTGCCATAATAACCCTTAACACACCACTAAAATATCTGTGTGTTTTTTTTATTGCTTTATTATCTGTAGAAGACTAAAAATTCAAAAAAATTGTGATTGTATTCAAGTAGAATTGACTGTTATTATATTTATACCACCTAGTAATTTATTTGTAACATATTTGGTATTTTTAAGTTAAATGTGAAGAACATTATGTATTGAGTTGTATGTCATAAAATAATTTTACAAGAATCACTTATAAATGTTTACAATGAAATTTTAACTTACATTATGTTTTCTTCTGTGGTAGAAATGTAGTTTTGTCATAATTCTTTCATTACTAGAAAAAAT